>BKCP01002224.1:1130268-1166585 GCA_008636005.1 Striga asiatica
AATTTTTTTTTTTTTCCCTAATCGAAATTCTTGAATGTGCAAACATACTCGTGAATGATAGAATTTTATAGGGTTACTTTTGAAAAAGATGATCGGCTTAATTTCAAGTAGTATATTGAGTTTGTCGTGAAGTAATATTGAAAGTAAAATGATTATAGTAGAGTGGTGATTGAGAATGATGTGTAGTTAAAATTATGTGAGTGGACGAATAGTGAATTAAAGTTGATACGATGTGTGAGAATGATCGATTGATATTATTTAGTATGTAGCTCGTTCGATGCACAACCAATAATCATAATTTGCATGTATTAAAGCAATGAAAAATTATTGATTAGTACAAAAATAGTTTTGAATATTAATATTATTGTTTTTCTTTTATTTTATGATCATAATAACTTAATATATGAGTTTTATGTTTTTTCACTCGTTATAAAATAGTTGTTATTTTAGAATTTATGTTTATAAGTAAGGACAATGAAAATCTAACATATACATTAAAATATTATCAATAATTAATACTCACAGAATACTCTCTCTCTCTCCATCTTCCCTTACATTGTTACAATATAGTATTTTGATTTATAAATAAGTTCAGCTAAAGTTGAAAACTTGCGGCAAATAATATAATCAACATTTAATTGAAAAAAATTAAAATATATATTATTTTGAAGTTAATTTTTTTTTTTTATGATTTTTATATTCTGTAATGTTCTCAAGCATATATTGGTCTACTATGGCTGGATACTTAACAAAATAAGAGAATATATGATTTTTTATTAAGGATAAAATTTGGTTTCTTATTAAAAATAAATAGTTAAATTTCTTTTGATATGATGAAAAATTGCGTTTATAAATTTTTAAAAATTGAAACAGTTGAGTTATTGATAATCAAATGAATCTAAACTAATCCTCTTGATTAAATGATATTTTTAAGATACGATAAAAAAGTATTATGGTATATGGTCGGTTACCAAATGAATAAAGAATCACTGTGATTTGTTATTAATGTTGATAAATATGATTCTATTGTTATATATATCATAATAAAATTTCCATAATTGATTTTTATTTATTTTGTAATTATATTTGCAATTTTCTCGTGCATATTCAAATAATATTTTCTAAAAACAAAATCTATTGAATAGATTTTTTGAGGACATGTTGTATGATTGGTTACAAAAGAATAAAAAATTGAAGTGATTCGTATTTAGTATGAAGAATTGAATTTTTACTGCGATAGTTATCACAAAATAATTTGAAAATAAAAAGTCGTCCTATTAACCGAATTACACGATTTGCACCATGTAGATATTATTTGATATTTATTTTTATTTTAAAATATTAAAGTAATTTTTAGTATATTTATTTTAATAGTAAGTCAACTTATTAATTAAAAGGTCAAAGTTACTATTTTAGATAATTCCATCAACCTCTTTCAATATATATAGATATAGATATTGATAATATTGAGAAGATTTGAGTTAAGTTAAATTTAAATTGGATTTTGAATTAAAAAAAAAAAAAAGTGATTAGACATTTGGTATACAAACACCATCTTAAAATATTTTGTAATCATAAGTCAAGTAACTTTTGCATTATTTACTTTTACTTTTTTATTTCTTGTGAATTTTTTAGAATCAAGCAAAACAAAATAAAAAGAGATTGATTTATTATTTAACTTTCTTATACATTTATTATCTAGATGTAACTTGGACATTACTTTCAATTGTCAAATAAATTATAAAATATATAAACTTTGAATAGGGATTTTTTTCTTGGCTACAACATATCATATTTGATACATGTTCTATCATGATGAATTGTATAAAATATATTGATGTAATTTTTCGGAGTTAATATAAAAATATAAAAAAAATTTAATATCAAATAAATAGTAAATAAATAGCTTACATTCTATGAAATACTATTTTTTTTTTTTTCCGGAACGATAGAGATATTATATAAAAACGCACAAATGTGCAAAGAGCAGTCACCAGCTGAACACAAACAACCAACAACTGAAAAAGTGGGAGGACAGGTCAAAAGACCGCCTAGAACCGACCCCAACAAGGTAAAACTCAAGAGTACTAAAAACACAAAAAACAACACAATGACCCCAGCAGGGTAATACCCGAGTGTCGGACCCCAACAGGGTAAGAAGGTGACACTCGGGCGCACAGAGACCAACGACCCAAACAAAAAACACAAACCACCAACAAAAGAACAAACAACACAAAACAACTAACACAAACTAAGTAACATACAACCTCCCTCAGCAGGAACATCCGAAAAAGACAGCAGACAAAGCCAGTTCCGAGGAGAGCTCCGAAGCTCCGATACTACGCCCGCCACTGCAGAAGGCCTAGCAAAAAGACCCAAGCCTCAGGACAAACCAAAAAATCCCACCCGCACACCGGCCGCAAGAAGTCACAATCACCCCCAACCGGCTAACACCACTAGCCATTCCGAAACCATCCCAAAATTGCCTAACACGACTAGCCATTCCGAAACCATCCCAAAATTGCCTAACACCACTAGCCAACTCCGGAAACAGATGGCCTCCCACAAACTCAGAAATCGAGAAAGAGGAGGAAGGGGACGAACGACATTAGAGCTCAGTCGCGCCGACCCTGCCCGAAGGACCAAACCCAGCCCGAAACAACCACCTATCCACCCAGCCCGCAAGGATGAAACCCGACCCAACACCCCAGCATAGCCACTCCTGCCAAAACCGAAGACCTGCAATCGGGAAGACCTTCCCGCCCGCAAGGATGAAATACTATTTCAAATACAGAAATTATTTTTTATTTGTCAATATCATAAACTAATTCTTTTAATATATATATATATGTGTGTGTGTGTGTGTGTGTGTGTGTGTGTGGGTGTGTGTGTGTGTGGGTGTGGGTGTGTGTGTACGCGTGCGCGCGTATGTGTGTATTAGTATAATTCTTTCAAACCCATATGACATGATTAAGTTTAATTAATATATTGCATCGATTATCTATATAGGGTGTGAATCTAATATATATGAAGAGTAAGGATGCCCTCAGATTTTTTTATGACATTTTTTGACGATTGTGCAAGATATAAACTATCTAAGTACGTACAAATTAGAAAATCTATTACCATACAAATTAGAAAATCTATTATCTCTGACTATCTTTTTTTTATGTATTGGAATAAATTTAGAATTTAGAGTATGAATATTGAGAGAAACTCTACTATGAATTTTGTGGTGGCAGAAAATATATTTATTTGCACAAAGAAACAAACACTCCACATTTTTACATACTTTTTCACATTCTTTTCATTCGTTTTTTAAATTTTCTCTTCTTGTTTGAATATATCAAATGCAATTTCGTGAAAAATAATTAAATAATGTTACTAATAATCATTAATAAAGTAAATTGCAGTCAGGCTCATTTCAAGAAGAGTTTCAGTTTATCGCTATATTGTTTTCTTAGATATCAAAACTAATAATTTTAATTTTTTTGATTAAAATAAATTTAATTTTAACTGAATGTCACATACTTCAGTGAATTTAATATATATATTTAAGTAAAGGAAGACCTTATAATTTTAACGTTTATTTTTTGTTCTAAGAAAGAAAATATTTCGTCCATCCTTTTCATTTGTTATTCTTAAAATATAAAATGTAGCTATATTTATATTTTAAATTTCACAGCTTTTATTACAGCTAATAATATTATACTTTTTATAAATTTTTATAAAAAAATAATCAAATGAAAAATTTAGCACATTTCGCTCAAGGCCTTATTGGGCTGAGCATGCGACTTGGAGAATTCCGAACCGTACCGAAAACCGAACTAAAATCACTCCGAATTGAAAAATATCCGTTGACCATTTGACTTTCTCCGAATCGAACCGAACTGAAAAAATAATTGGTACGGTTCTGGATATTTCATAAATATCTGTACCGAGAACCGAACCGAACCGAAGAACTGAATTATAAAAATAGATGCGTGTTATTAATATATTTTATGTCAACTTTGATCCTATATAATTGGAGAATTTTTAAAATGCAAATAAAATATAGTAATAACAACTAAGGTTCACTTACATTTCATGTTTAGTAATACTTGATCTACAATTGAATTTCTCATGTTTAAAAAAAAAATGGAATGAAAGGTTAAAGATTTAAAAAAAAAAAAATCTTTACTTAAAGTTGTCGATACTTACCCTTAGTTTATCTTATAACTAACATGGTATGGAAGTTTAAATAAATATTATTTTAATATAAAATTGTATTATATTTTGTTGGAATTTAAATTTTCAATGTTAGTTGAATTTAGTCTTAACTAAAATTTAGGGTTACTTCTAAAGTTGATTTAAAAATAAATTCTTTAGTATGATGAAGTATTGATGAATGTTGGATTTAAAAAAAAACATATAAAAAATAAAATATAACTAGACTGTCATTCAAAAAAAGTTAAAAAATGATAAGAAATCTCCGAATAACCGAACCGAACCAAACCGAGCCGAACCGTTCCGATAGTCCCGAAAACCGAACCGAACCAAACCGAAAAATAAAAATCTCCGAACCAGACCGAACAGATTTTTTGATACGGTTCTGGAGATCGAATTTTAGTGATCTCCGAACTTCGATTCGATTCTGGAGATTTATCAATCTCCGAACCGTACCGACCCATGTTCACCTGGCCTTATGAAGTCCAAGACTGGCTCTGTTAATTGTTAAAATGAAACATTAACTTCTCAATCATTAGGAATTATTATGTAAAATTTAAGATTTTTACCCATTTATGGAGAGTGAAAATTAGTTTGTAACTTAGTATAAATATGGCCAATCCAAATCAACATTCTATATAAAAAAAATTATTTAGATAAGAGGATCATTCATAGGTCCAAATTCTGAGATTGTTCACATGTGAATGTGATGATCACATCACATGTACAGTTTTGAGTGTTACCAATTATAATATAACTAGGTTAGGATGGAGACTCCATAGGCACTAGCTAAAAACAAAGCAGATGAATCAAGCGCCTGATTTCCTGTTACCAAAATCTTGTTCTAATTAGTATTCTAACACCACATCCCCTAAAATCTTGTTCTAATTACTTATCCCCTCTATATATAATTTCAGGATGTGCTAAGTCTACGTGGCAAACTTTCATGTTTCAGAACCCAAAAATCATACCTTAGAGTTAGGCTTGAATATAATTTATATTTGTATTAGTTGTATTTTAATATCATTTCCAGTTATAACCAATGAATTGCAAATATATTTTAAAAGTTGATAACTTTTGTACTTCTTATCGATTTTACATATATAATATATCAAATTAATCATCTTTTTATGAACTTCGATTTGACATCCATATTGTATATATAAAATAATTAAATTATATTTATTTAATATTAGATAATTTATTTTGCTTAATAATAAATTATATTTTATTTAATATGTATTAGACATCTAATTAAGTAAAAAAATTAATCTATTTTGCTTAATATTAAATAAACATATTCTACACTTATGCATATACATATAACCATATTATTCCTATTTATTTAAGATATATATTATACTTATGTAAATAATATCGATATTTTTATATGATATAAGTAAAAAAATTCAACAGGGGTTGACATTTTCATTTAATATACGAGTGTTTAATTATTATGATTAAAAAAATATACTTTGACAATTTAATTAAAACCAAAAGTAATGTTTATATCAAATTAAATTATTTTAGTTTTTAAAAAACAAAAAAATTAATATATTTTACAAAAGCTTTCTAATTCAACACTACACGGGTATTGTACTAGTCTATATTATTATAAAAGGTGTAATAATTTTATAAAAAATTGCATGGACTAGAAAGTTCTTATGTTTATATTATTTATAATGGCAAAACTGCTATAATCATTAAGTATCTCAATTAATTATATGATTCGAACAAAAACAAAACTCTTTCAAAAAGAAAATCTAAACAAAAGGAAAAATTAATAAAGAAGATGCAAACCTATTTCAATAAGATTTAATAGTATTAAAATATATTCTTAAATAGTATGTAGAACAAATAGAAAAGAAGGGGAAAGTACTATCCTCAATTCACAATATACAATATTAAGTATAAACTATTATAATATAAACTAATCAAAATTTTAAATGTATACTATTTTTATTTTGCTAATTACATAACTACATGTCATAATAAACAAAGTTGATATAACATAATTATGTAAAATTTACATAAAATAAATAACATCACATATAAAACTAGTCAAACGCCTTTTTCTAAAAATAGAGAATCAAGTAGGAAAGATGAGAGAAAAAAATAAAGAAAAACACATGATATAACATGAAAGAAAACAAAAATGTATGCACATGATTTATGGGCATAATAGAAAATATTAAATATAAAAAACATATTATTATTTTATTTTATTATTTTTACTCATATTCAAATTTAATTGCTAGATTTAAAATATTTGAACACGGTAATATATTAATTAGAAAAAATAAAAATTTTAACTAATTTTTTTTATTATACTATGAATCTATAAAGTATATACTACATAGTTTAGTTAAAATACATTTCATTAAAGTATAGTTTGACAACTATTTTCAATAATATTTTTGTCGAAAAAGTCAATTTTGAATAAGTAAGAAAAACTTATAAACTGAAATATTGTAATAAAAACTACTCTATAGTACAAAACTGAATAACATGTAAAAAAACGAAATGCATAAGACTTAATGACAAATAAATGAATGTTGATTGTTTAAGATATTTTTTATATTTGATATATTTATACTAGTAAAACTATAATTACAACGAATAATAAAGGAGATAAAAGTATAATTTATTTTAAACTTCTAAGTATGCAAAATAATAAATAAAATTCAGTTAACTAAAAATAATTGAACGTAATTGTCAAATAAATTATAAAATATGTTAACTTTGATAGGGATCTTTTTCTTCGCTACAAAATATCATATTTTATACATGTTTCTATCATGATGAATTGTATAAAATATATTGATGTAATTTTCCAGAGTTAATATAAAAATATAGAAATTTTTTAACATAAAATGAATAGTTTACATTCTATGAAATAGTATTTCAAATACACAAATTATTTTTTAATTGTCAATATCAGAAACTAATTCTTTTAATATATATATATATATATATATATATGTGTGTGTGTGTGTGTGCACGCGCGCGCGTATGTGTGTATTAGTATAATTCTTTCAAATCTATGTGACATGATCATTTAAATTTAGTTAATATATTGCATCGATTATCTGTATAGGGTGTGAAACTAACATATATGAATGAGTAAGGATGCACTCATATTTTTTTTATGACATCTTTTGACGATTGTGCAAGATATAAACTATCTAAGTACCATACAAATTAGAAAATTTGTTACTATATAAAATCTATTACCATGATCTTTTTTTTTTTTGAAACGATAGAGGAAATCTCATATAAGAAAACCAACAAATACAAAGTCTGATACATCAACATGAATCAACAACAAACTGAAAAAGATAACAGAATAGATATGCCGGGAAATGAGAGAACCACACACATCCGGTGGCCTAGAACCCAACTAAACTAACAAGCTAAAACCACAAGAAGGAGCAACGCAGTTACATACAACTGAGCCCCTTACTCCTTACACAAGAAAGACATGAAAAATAATATGACAAACCACTGATCTAAAATCCTAGCTTGTCACTGAAAACTGCCATTTCCATCACCATGCCTGACCACTCTGCTTGTTCCGAAAGAGGTCTAGTCATTGATAGCTGCTTGGACAAGAAGACATGCAAGCTGTTTAGCTCTTTCAAATATCCAGAGGTTACGGAATTTCCAGAGCCACCAGAGTATGTAAATGGATAGCTGGATTCTCGGTACTGATGTCTCTGATTTATCAAGCTGACATATGTTCCACCGCCAATCATGAAAAGGTTCACCATTCTGTGGCCCATCCTAGTGCACAGGAGACAGCTTCAAAACCAGTTGAGCATAGGGGCAATGGAAGAGAAAATGTTCAACTGACTCTCTTTCTTCACCACATAGACCACATATTCCATCAACCTCAATTCCTCTAGCAAGCAGATTCCACTTCACATGTAAAGTGCCTTTACAGAACTTCCAGATAAAATGCTTGAGTTTGCCCATAACCTGCAACTTTTAACTCTTGTTTCTGACTTTGATGTCCCTAGCTAGATCCCTACTCCCTTGTGCCTGTCCACTTTTAAGAAACTTTTCTGCAATAAGGTGTGCATAAGCAGACTGCATAGAGAATAGACCCTTTCTGCTTAAATTCCAGGTCCATCTATCATGTGATTTGGTTTAAGAGTCTTAATGTTCAGAATCAATTCACAGATGTCAGGGGGAAATGTTCTCCTGATTTTAGTTTCATCCCATTTCCACCCATCACCAGTCATAAGGTCCTTCATCCAAACCCAATCTCTATCAATCCTAGACAGCAACTCTACTGGTCTACCAATTAGAATTGGTAACCAATGTTGGTCCCAGATCTCGGTGTTACAGCCATCCCCAATTTCAACCTGCATCCATTTGCCATTAATCTGCAAAACTGACTGCCAGCTTCTCCAAAGCCAAGATGAGTTGTGCTTTATCTGTGCCTCAAAGATAGTAGAGTTAGGATAATATTTGGATTTAAGAACTCTACTCACCAGAGATTTAGGCTCTGTAAACAATGTCCAGATCTGCTTGGCAATGAGAGCAGTATTAAAGAGCTGGAAACCAAGACCACCATGCTGCTTAGCCAAAGTTAATTTACTCCAAGCCATCAATGTAAAGCCTTTCTGCAACTCTGGTCCCTTACACCAAAAGTTCCCACAGATTCTGGAAATTTCCTTGCACGAAGTGATAGGCAAAGCAAAGCAGGACATGACAAAGTTAGGAAGGGCATTAAGGACAGCTTTGATAAGAATCTCCTTACCTGCTGTAGATAGCCATTTATTTTTCCAATTGCAAACTCTGGTTTGGACCACTATGAGAATATAGTCAAATGCTTCTTTCTTAGATCTCACAATTCCCATTGGGAGACCTAGGTATTGTTCGCTAATTATTTTCGCTATCCGCAAGTGTACGGAGTAACTATAGGTAGTGGCGAGCAAGGTCGTATTCCACAGAGATTGTAGTTAAATTAATTAAGTACTAAAATAACGACGATTAAATATTATCTAGACTAGTGAATTGAATGATGATTCTAAACTGAGAATTAAACTAAAAACTAATTTATCTAAACAAATAAAAATAAAATAAGATACAAAAGGTAGATTCTAGGTTATGCTTTCCTCAGAATTAATTCATGAAACGTTTATATTCAAACAAACCTTATTCAATTTTACCAATCGTAGAGATAATCGCTAAATTGATTTCAAACCTTTCTCTCGAACAAGTTAAATCGTAGATATTAATTGTTATCTATCTCCTCTCGGTCTCAAGATGAACAACTAACTCCCATAAGTTCCTAGGATTTTCGTTCTCTCGCAAGGTCCTATCAACCTCTCGGTCTGTTTATTCTCTTACGTTATAAATCTCCCAATTCTAGCAATCAATTATCTCCTCTCGGTCTCAAATCAATTACAAATATGCATTCATAGTGGCCATCTACTCACACAATAATAATAAGCACAAGAAATTTATAAACGAAAGATAAACCAGAATGAAATAAATAAAAACTAAATCATAAATCAATCCGAGTACTAACAAATCCTAGAATCTAAGATAAATCTAGCCTAGAAACATGATTTCAAAATAAGAAAAATAGATATAAAACATTGAGTTCGAAAGAGGAAAAGAAAAAGAAAGAAAAAGCTTATTCGGCTCCGTCGATCCTTTCTTCCCGGCTTTCTCCCTCGTCTTTCTCGTGTTTCTAGCCTCCAAAGGTCTCCCAAGATGTGAAAATTATGTCCCAGGACTCTCCAAAAACGTGTCCAAGTGCCTCTTAAATAGTTGGGGTCGAGTCCTAGTCGAAATAGGTCGAAAATACCGAAAAAAATAGGAAAAACGCGTCAAACCCGTTCAGGTCGCGCCCAGGGTCACACGACTCGTGTCATAAGACACACGAGTCGTGTGACAATGCCGAGAGTTCATTATACGACTCGTCGGAGAGACACGAGCCGTGTCTCGAGCTCACACGACCCGTGTGAGCCTGGGAGTTCCAAACTTCATTTTCGGCGCGCCTTTTATCTCCTGGACGATATTTCGGCGTCCACCAGTGAAAATAACGTCGAAAGAGGTCGGCTAAGTTGTCTCCGGTGCTCAGAAAATTCTAGGTGCTGTGCATGACGGATTCCGGCAGCTTCCGGTCGCGCAGCTTTTCCGGCGTGCTTTTGACGTCTAGGATTCTTCTCCGTCGATAAGGATGGTTGCTTAGGTCTTAAAAGTGGTCTCAGGTGGTCGGACATGGCGGATTCCGGCCATTTTCCGGCCTGCTCTCCTCAGCCCGGCGTGATAGCACTTTCCCAACGGTCGCGCAGCTCCTACATGCATCTTCTCCGGCGAAAATTCTACGGTGGCGGTCAGTTCTCCAGTCGCGATTTGGTCCGGCGGCGAGGCTCCAGTACGGGCAGACGTGCGAGCTTTGACAGATTGTTCATGGTGCCCGTAAGTTCTGTACGTGAATGTTTGAGGGAGAAGAAGACTTTGCTAGGAAAAGACCACTCTACCCTTAATTAAATGGTTTTTGGGTTGGACCAACTTCATATTGATTTGGGCTTATACACATGGCCCAACACACAATAAATTGGGTTAAATATCTCTTTGTACAAGCAAACCTTGTAAATGACCCAACCCGACTTTCAACGATTCTTGCGTTTTCGACTCCAAAAATTATATCGATCCCATTTTCTGTCAAAACTCAAATAAAACAACTCATCACAGCTTAATAAAATTAATTATCTACATAATTAATTAAATAATAATTAATTAAATAATAACTAGTTATATATCAAACTACGACGAAACAGACATGAAAATCACTATAAAATGCACGTAAATATGACGCATGTCAAATCCCCCAAACTTAACCATTGTTCGTCCCCGAACAACAAATAAGCAAAAACAAACCACGTGCATTAGAAGTGATTTCAAACAAAAAAAGCCTCAAATCACTTAAATAATCAAGATAAATTCAAGTAATCTCAAATACATATGCCCCAACTCTTAACTTGATGAACTTTTAATTAATGAACTTCTAAATATGGTCAAATATATATGTGCCTCACTCGAATATCTTGTGAAAAAAAAACATAAAATAGAAGGGTACGCTCAAAGTAGTTCGAAACACAAAGTCAACCATAAACTTGCAAATCGTCTACACTTTACTAAATAAAATTAATGTACGTGAGCTAAGAATCAAAAGGTCTTTTTGGTTGTAATGTAGGCTCTTTGGATAAGGTAGGAAAATATAGGCCAAGTGACTAAAAAAAAATCGAACAAGACATCGATGAAAAATCACCATCTTCTATCTCCATTTTGAGAGACCAATTTTTTCCAAACAAGAACAAACTGCAAGGACAATATTTTCTAGGTGTAGCCATTGGAAATCATCCAAGTGTCCTAGAATGGTTTCCCATTACTCATTACTCATGACTCGACAAATCAAATCAACGAGTAAGAGGAGTAGAATCCCCACAATTCGCCTTGCGAGCTCTCTTTATATTTATTTTTTTCAATCAAATGCCTCAAATCACACTAACAAATCATAACTCATCTCATACTCAAAATTCCCAAAACAAAAAATATCATAGCTCATATCACATCAAGCTCCAATCAACCCAACATCTCCAAATAATAAATAATCACCCAAGGGCTATCAAGAAAAGGGCTCAAGGCTCAAACGGGCTACAAAGGATAAAATTTTAGGAAAAATAAAAGAGGATAAAATGGGCTAGATACAAAAACTGCCTAAATCATTTTCAAAACTCCACGTACATAATCATATTTTTCAAGTAAGAACCAATGCAAGTTCTAGTATCCCAAGTATTCGACTAATCACACAAGAAATAAAATAAGGCTCAAATCCTCTCCAAGGCAAATAAATCATTAATTCAAAGCAATAAAGTTATTCATCAAGGCATATAACTCTTGATCACCATCACAATATCTTAATTAAGATAAGTAACTCTAAACAATTCTTGTTTATCCACCAATCATCCAAAACACACACAAGACAAAGCAAGAATATTCGACTCAACCAAATTATTACTAATCTAAGAAAGCAAATAAACGTGCATCCTAAAAAAAATAAAAATAACCTAAAATAATAAACAAAAATAATAAAAATAAAAACTAATGCAAGCAACTATAAGATATGCAAGAAAGCGATAAAAAACTCAAGATATACAACACCTTTTTCCCCCAAACTTATTCTTTGGAAAAGAATTAAGTATGAAGAAAATAAATGGTATATGTCAAGTAACTAACCGATAAGTCGAGCGAGCTCCACCGTAAGCAATCCTTGCACCCTTGAGTACGATCATCTCCTCCATGCTTCACTCGAACACTCGATCACCACCATTTTTTTTAATTTTTTTTTTCACTTTTTTTTTTCTTTTTCCAGATTTTAAAAAATAATAATAATAGTAAAGTAAATAAAATAAAAACGAAAATAAAAATAAAATAAAATAAAAAATAAAAATAAAAATAAAAGCAATAATCGATGGGTTGCCTCCCAACAAGCGCTTAATTTAACGTCTTTAGCTAGACGTCTTTCGAGCTCTCAATAAGGATCATTCCCATTCATCCCAATCTCCTCCTTGATCTTCTCATGGCGTCGGCTACCATCTTCTTGCCCTTGAATTTTCCAACCACGAGCAAGTGTAAAAGTCCGGGATTCATCATAGGCTCGAAACGTGATCTCACCAAGCTCCATGTCAATGAGTACTCGTCCGGTGGCTAGGAATGGTCTTCCTAAAATCAACGGTGTATCACCGTTATCCTTCATATCTATCACCACAAAATCTGTCGGAAACTTAATTCCATCGACCGTCAACCAAACATCCTTTACAATTCCTATGGGACGAACTTGGGATTTATCTGCCATCTGAAGCATGATCATGGTCGGTCGAAGCTTCTCCAATCTCAACTTCTCGAAAACAGAGAGTGGCATCAAGTTGACGCCCACCCCTAAGTCGCATAGCCCTTTCCCGGTATAAAATTCTCCCAACTCCACAATCGATATAAAATCCACCGGGATCTTCGCACTTAATAGGACGGTCTCTTTGTAGTAGTGCACTACTCTCCTCCTTGAGTGTAACCACCTCATGAGCCTCAATCGGGATCTCCATCTTCTCGTCTGAAGTAACCAAAACCGTCTCGACCCTCGGTTCCTTTTCTTCTTGCTCATGTACCTCGTTCATCTCAATCAGAACGTCATCTCTCGTCTCTTGGGCATCCTCGGCTTTGCAATCCTCTGGGGTGATCTTCGTATGACTCGGAAATTGGCCCTCTTGCTGTTGACTCTCGCCCATCGCGATCATTTGCCCCAAGTGCTGCCCAATTGACTTCATTCGATTCTCCATCGAAGCAGCCCGCGCCTCATTTTTAGCTATCAACTTGTCCATGTCACTCATGACCCTAGCGAACGTATCCTCAAATGTTTCCGTGGTACTCATGAATGAGGCGAACGCTTCTTCGAGTGCCGACTTCTTCGGCTCATTGATGACCCCATTGGTCACCGAAAATCCCATTGGTGGCTGTAGAGCATTGTATGGATCGGTGTACGAGAAATTAGGATAGTTCTGGTTGCCCGAATAGTACGAGTTACCTCCTTGATATCCCCAGAAATTGTCGTAATTCCGGTCATGCAAATTATTCACGTTCTGAACGGGTTCATACATCGACAACGCATTTACCCCGACATTCTCGTTCTTCACCCCTTGCATGCCGTTAAGCACCAATGTGGCTATTTGAGCCGACAACTCCGAAATTTGGTCTGTATTGGTCGTCGTCGACACTCTATTAAACATCGTCTGCTCCACCGGCCATTGGTAGCTATTAAACGCCATCTCGAAAGAAAGAAAGAAGAATAGGAAAATATCAGAAAAGAGAAAAAGAAAGAGGAAAAAAAATAAAAATAATAAAATAAAAATATCTAAACTAATATCTATTCGTCTTCTTCTAATATTAATCAATTCAACAAACAATCCCCGGCAACGGCGCCAAAAACTTGTTCGCAAAATATTTTCACTATCCGCAAGTGTACGGTATAGCTGTAGTGAGTGGCGAGCAAGGTCGTATTCCACAGAGATTGTTGTCAAAATTAACCAAGTATCAAAATGTAAACGATTAAATATTATTTAGTCTAATGCAAATTTGAATGGTGATTTTATTCTAAACTAATGAATGATTGCAAAATAAATTCTAACACTAATGAAGGCTTGTTCTAAGATAAATCAAGAATGAGAAAATAGATTCTAGGCTATGCTTTCCTTGGGATTATTCTAACAAAGATTAATTATTCATTCAAACCTTATTTAATTCTACCATTCATAAGGATAATCACTAAAGTAATTTACACCTTTCTCTCGAACAAGTTAAATCGTAGATATTAATTGTTATCTATCTCCTCTCGGTCTCAAGATGAACAATCAACTCCCATAAGCTCCTAAGATTCTAGTTCCCTCGCAAGATTCTATCAACCTCTCGGTCTGTTTAGTCTCTTACGTTATGAATTTCCCAATTCTAGCAATCAACTATCTCCTCTCGGTCTCAAGTCAATCACAAATATGCATAAATACGGGCCCTTATATTCACACAATAAACAAAAGCATAAGAAATTGATAAACGAATGATAAACCGGAATGAATAAACAAAATCACTTCATAAAATAATCCGAGTACTCGCAAATCCTAGAATCCCTAAAAAGTTTAGCTAATAAACATATTCTCAAAACTCAACATAAATATATCCATGAGTTCAATGAAGAAGAAAAAGAGAAAAGAAAGAAGAACTATTGTCGCCGTTAGTTCCCGAATCTTCAATCTTGACTTCCTCGAATCCCTCGTGTGTTTCGTGCTTTCTCTAGGCCTCCAATAGTGTCAAAAGTCCCAAAAACGAGTTCCTAAGGCCTCTTTTATACTGTAGGGTCATTCAGGGTCGAAAAAGGGAAGAAAACGCGTAAGAATCCTATTCCCCGCAGGTCTGGTCTGCGCGTCACACGAGTCGTGTGACTTCTCTCAACATAACAGCGAACTTCCAGACTCACACGACCACCCACACGACCGGGTCACACGAGTCGTGTGAAGCCACACGACTCGTGTCCCAACCCACACGACTCGTGTGAAAATGCCGTAGCTGCGTCTCTTATTTCTTCAACCCACACGACCCGTGTCACTATTCACACGAGTCGTGTGACCTCTTCTGCACCCGTTTTCGCCGTTTTTCGTCCCGATTCCATCTCCAACGCATTTCCGGGCATATTTCCTGCAAAAACAACGACAAAAACACCTCTATCATAGTTTAATAAATAAAACAAAATGGTGCACAATCACACGATAATCATGTCCAAATATCACTATATATCACTCATAATGCATGAAAATATGATGAATATCAGGTATCTAGTGGATGAGTGCACCTGAATTCAAGATAGGCTAGAACAACATCTGGATTGCAACTCTGGTGAGGTGTTCTTGCTAAAAAAGATTGAAGATTTTGCCATGTTCACCTGTTGCCCTGTAAAACTGTGGTAAGCTTGGAGAATATTGAGGATCCTAGAGGCTTTATGTTCATCAGCTTTACAAAATAGCTGTGTATCATCTGTAAACAAGAGATGTGTCAATGAAGGTCCATCTTTTGAAATCCTAACACCCTTATAACTTCCTTTATCAGCGGCATCTTGGATCTTGGCAGACAATAATTCAGAAATAATGATAAAGAGGTAGGGAGAAAGGGGATCCCCCTGTTTTATCCCCCTAGAAGCTGTAACTAGGCCACATGGTTTACCATTCAAATTAAAGGAAAAGGTTGGGAATTGTATACAAGCCATTATCCACCTCACAAATTGAACAGAAAACCCCATTCTCACCATAGTCAGTGGCACAGATTTCCATTCCAAACTATCAAATGTTTTGATCTTATCCAATTTTAAAGCCATGAAAAAATTCTTACCTGATCGATGTCTGTTCAATAAATGGAAAACTTCATGCCCCAGAATCACATTATCAAGCAGTTGTCTCCCAGGGAGGAAGGCTGCTTGATTTTTAGAAATACATTCATTGAGGCAGAGTCTTAATCTCAGAGCCAGTATCTTGGAAATCACTTTATAAAAAACTGCACATAGACTTATAGGTCTGTACTGACTGATAGAAATGGGGTTAAAACATTTAGGAACCAGAGTGATTAAAGTATGCTTCCAATATTTTAGTAGCTGATAGGAATCAAAGAAACTCTTAACTGCAAAAGAAATGTCTTTCCAAATGATAGACCAGAAGTGTTGGAAAAACAGACCTGTCATGCAGTCCTCCACAGAGGCTTTGTCCGGATGAATACTAATAACAACCTTTTTAATGTCCTCTTCTTCCACAGGAATTGTCAATATGGCATTCATCTCATTTGTGACTGTCTTGTTGATCAATGACACAAGTTCATGACCCCTCCTGCAGCCCTGAGAAGTATAAAGCTTGGCATAGAATTCTGTGATTGTCCTCTCGATGTCATCAGGATTGTCACTCACAATATTTCTTTCAGTTACCAACCTAACTATGGAGTTCATTTCCTTCTCTGAGAAGCATATGCATGGAAGAACTTTGAGTTATGATCCCCTTCCTTAAACCAGAGGGCACGGGCTTTTTGTTGGCAATAAATCTCTTCGGACACATTAGCTTCATCTAGTTCTTTTTGAATTCGGTCCCACGTTTCCCAATTTCGATCCCCTCCTTTTTTTCTGAGCTCCTCCAACTGCAGGGACAACTTGCTAACCTTAGATGCATGATCTGTTATGAGATACCTGCTCCAGTTGAGAAAGGCTTGTCGAGCTCGTTTGATATTTTCTTTGAAGATAAACATAGGGGTTCCCAAAGAGGGCACCTCCCATGCTGCTTTCACCACCTCTTCAACCCCCTCCTTATGAACCCATCTCTTATCAAACTGAAACTGCTATTTGTACTTAACAGCTCCTTCTGATGTAGTGATAACTAACATGGTATGATTAGAGGCACTTCTGAACCAACTAGCCACCCTTGTTTCAGGAAATCTTGTCAGCCAAGGAAGTGTGACAAGCAATCTGTCCAAAGTTTCTTCCACATAGCCTTCTCCAACTCTATTATTAGCCCAAGTGTGTGGCAACCCTTGTAAAGGAATTTCTTTTATACCCACTTGAGACAAGAACTAATTGAACTCCCAAAAGCTGCCAGTTGGTCTGGGTTTCCCCCATTGTTTGTCTTCTGCTTTACAAAGGTCGTTCCAGTCACCAGCTATACACCACAATTCTCCCTAGACAGCTTTTTCTTAAAGCAAACACTCCCATTGAAGGGCTCTCTCAGCCTTTGATGTGCTTAGGTACCCAAAAATAGCCCAACAAGAGCAGTCTGCCATTTTATCTACAAAGTTTACAGCAACGAAAAAAAGTTGACTGTAAATGCGAGTAACATCTATTTTCTTATCCCAAAGCAGCAGAAGGCCCCCACTAGTCCCCCTAGGCTCCACTATGTGCTACCTATCTGCAAAACCCAATTTAGAACAAACAGAAAAGGATTTTTTTTTTTATTTTTTAACTTCTGAAAGAAAAAAGAAAAGAGGGGTGATGGATCCTCAAGGATTCCTTGATCTGGGGAACTGTAGAGGATCCACCCAGACCTCTACAGTTCCACACCAGAGCATTCATGGGGACTCTGAGGTTTTAAGGTAGGCCCTCTCCACCTTAGTCAAGTTTAACTTAAGTTTCTTCTTCTGCTGCACAGTAATATCTCCACTTAGATTTGAACTAGAACCAACCAAACTTTTGTCTCTATGCCGCTTAGAAACCGATGCAGGCCTTTGTAAGGAGTTATCTTTGACATTTCTGAGAAGCCTGCCCTCTTTCTGAGCTGTCCTCCTCCAAGTAGCCTTCCCCATGGTTGTCTTAGATTTCCCTCTAGCCTCTTAAATCTCCATTGTTGATGTATTAGTTTCTTCATTAGGCCCTATCTCCATTAGGTCAAGTTGTCTGTCATCTGAAACTAGCGGCTGCTGGGATGAATCCACCAAGTTGGGGTCATAAATAACCATGTCCCGATCTGGCTTTTTTGCAGTAGTTACATGAACGTCCTTGGATGAGTTGGACTCTGTATGCTGCGTGGGGTCTGGTTGAGTTTGAGATGAGTCTTTAGCTAGAGCAGCCATTCTCATCGCTTCTGCGTTCCCTGAACCTTCAACATTGGTGTGGCTGAGAGAGGATGTGGGATATTTTGTTTGCCCCGATAAAGAGTTAGCATTGAACCAGTTCTAGCTATGTAGGCCATCAGATGCCCTCATCCATTCTCCGAATTGGCCTTCTTTCAGAACATTGTTACTAATATCCTCCACCCTTTGGCTGCATGCTTTTTCTATATGCCCAATCCTCCCACAATAAAAGCACAATTCACAAGGCGCTCATACTTGAAAGTAACTGTAACCACCTGAGAGCCTAGTCTGATAGAGGCACATCTGGGCAATGGCTCATTGATGTCAACAGAAACCAAGAGTTTTATCAGTCTTCCTCCTTGATGAGCTAAGTTGCTAACCACGACAATTGAAACTGTTTTGAACACTTCTCCTATCTTGAGCCCTACTTTTGATGTGAGCCAACTAAGAGGAACATGGTGGACTTGAACCCAAAAGCTAAGTTCACTGAAGCATGGTGCAGACTTGTTCATCCCTGCTTCCCATCTCTTGAGAATCAGGAACTAATTCTCAAAGATCCAATTGTTACCTCCTTCCATTTTTTTTAGATCCTCCAGGTTTTCAAAGATAAATTTAAAGAAGTTAACTCAAGCTCCTTTACCTCCATTAGTTTCTTCAATTTCCATATGTATCCAAGCGCCTTTTTGAGTCCTGCCAAGTTAGCTCGCGAACGATTCGACCAAAAATGCTTTTGTGGCATTCCTCAACACTGGCTTTGACATCTTCATCCTTTAGACCGATGACTTTGTTCCCTACCTTCGAAATGGAAAAAACCCTAAGTCGTTGCTCCACCTCCTCCGTAGCTGAATTAGTTTGCGAACCATCCATCGTGCAAAGAGAGAAAAAGTATGCCTAATTAGTGCGAGAATAGAATTCACCCCTACGAGAGGGAGAACCTTCTCTAGTGAGAGACGCGGCTCTCCGACGAGAGGGAAGTGGCTCTCCGATAAAAGATGCGGCTATAGACATGGTCAGTCAACGGGTCTGGGCCCGGCCCGCCAGGTCGACGGTCCGCTTGGCCGAGGCCCAGTACCGAACAGGGAAAAGGGACGGTCCGGGACCGGTTCGGAGCCCGGACCCGCCGGTTTTCCGTCGGTTCGGTCCGGTTCCGGCGGTTCGCGGGTTCTTTTTTATTTTCTTTTTTTTTGGTAAATAAAAAATATGTTGAGATGTATTACCGGTTTTGATTGATCGGCGGTTCCGCCGGTATAGTGTTATTTTGTAGAACTTGCGAAATTCAATTTTACTATGTTACTTAAACAATATCTTGATTTTCATCAATGTCATCATGCAATCCGACTCCAATACACAGTCTCGAGTAATATATCCGTTCTTTTTGTTAGTGGCCTCAAGCATGTTACTTAACGGAAGCTGTCCAAGTTATCATCGTTGGCGTACAAGATGTTGATACTATTATCCCACAATTCCATAAGGGTACATACCTTTTCACGCATCACTTGTACTGTTGGATAATGCTATCAGACTAATGTTAAATGTTGATGACTCAACTGCAACTTTATCATTACATCATTTTGCATTCCTCTCCTCGACGTTAAATAAGAATTCAAAAGATAACTAAGTATGTATAAATGTTCTATTGTTTGTGCTATAGCAGGCGAAATTTAGAATTGAAAGCATAATACATAATAAAGAATATTGACGTGACATCACAATTCCCTTTTGTTGTTAATGTTTTTGAGTTAATATTTGAACTTTAGAAGATGAACTCAAAACATCAACTTCATTTAGGACAATGATATCAAGTCAATATTCTCCATTACATATTATGCTTTCAATGCTAGATTACGCATGCAATAACACAAACAACAGAACGCTTATACAGACTTAGTTATCTTTTGAATACGTACTCAATGTCGAGAAAAGGGATGCAAAATAATGTTATGGTAAACTTGCAGTTGAGTCATAAACATTTTACATTAGTTTTATATCATTATCCAACGGTACCAGTTATGCGTGAAAAGGTATGTACCCGTATGGGACTGTTGGATAATAGTATCAACATCTTGCACACCAAAGATAATAACTTGGACAACATCTATTAAGTAACATGCTTGAGGATACTAACAAAAAGAACTAATATATTACTCCAGACTGTGTATTGGAGTCGGATTGCATGATGACGTTGATGAAACTCAAGATACTGTTGAATTAACATATGGACGTGGAACAATTGGAGTAATTGATATTATTGCTTGAATTTCTGAACAATGTTTGGTAAAGGAACATTAATTCTTGTTACGTTAGGATATTTTAAAGTTGATAAAAAAATGGACATGAGCTTAATTGACATTTAATAAGTACAGTATATCATATGTCAATTAAGGTGCCTACGTACCCCTTATATTGGGAATCAAAGTCCACGTAGTTCTTTTAAGTTTCAATATTAGGCATTCGTTTTTTAAGGTCGTGATTCATTGTGGATTTCAGTTCTAAGAAATTCGAAAAGTTTACCAATTAGAGTTGAAAGCAATAACATCAATTAAACCGATTATGCCACGCTCACATTCTCTCATTGTGGATGCTGTTTCTGACTCTATCATACGCCTACACTACAACAATATAGAGATAGTATACACAAACAAACTTCAACAAACTTCAAGTACTGAAGAATTTGTATGTCGGTCTGTGTCATAGAACTCTAACTGCTATATTGTAGACGTATACGAGAGTGAGAAGCAGGATCCACAATGGGAGAATGTGGACGTGGCATAATCGATGTAATTGATGTTATTGTTTAAATTTGTGAAAGATGTTTTATAACGGAAACAATTGCCGTTGACATCGGTTACGGGTTCTTAAATGTTCAACAATCATCCAACACTACAAGAAAGCTACAATCTTTTCCACACACACTAAAACTATTGGATTATTGTATCAATAAATTGATACAATAATCCAATAGTTTTAGTGGTGTGTGAAAAAGACTGCAGCTTCCTTGCAGTGTTGGAAGATTGTTAAACGTTAAGAACCCTGTAAACGACGCCAACTGCGATTGTCTCCATTATAGAACATCCTTCTACTGATGAATTTAACTTATTTTAATTGATATTTTAACTTAAGGATTAAGGTGCCTACGTATTAGTGGTGTGTCAAAAAGTTCAAGTACTTTTTGTTAATTTACTTACAGCTCAAGAAATTCAAAAAATTGACCAAATAATGATCAAAACAATAACATCAATTACGCCAATAATGCCATGCACACAATCTCCGTTGTGGAACTGGCGTCGCACTCTCTAATACGTCTACAATACAGCAACGAAGATTGTGGGCGAGGCAAAATTGGAATAATTGATATTATTGCCTGAATTTCTGAACAATGTTTTCTAGAGGCAAATTAATTCTTATTAAGTTAAGATACTGCGATTGTCTCCATTATAGAACATCCTTATATTGATGTAATTTAACTTATTTTAATTGATATTTTAACTTGTAAAAAAGTCCAAGTACCTTTTTTTTTTTAATTTACTTACAACTCAAAAAATTTCAAAAGTTGACCAAATAATGATAAAAGCAATAACATCAATTACGCCAATAATGCCACGGCCACAGTCTCCCTTGTAGAACCTACGTCGCACTCTTAAGTTAAAATATCATATAACTTGAATTTTTTTTTTGTTTTGAAAAAAAAAATGATATTTTAACTTATAAATGTCAATTAAGTTGCCTACGTATCCCTTATATTGGGAATCAAAGTCCATGTAGTTCTTTCGATTTACTTACATGTACTGCTGTACACGAGTGGTTGTCTCTAATAGTCATAGTCATCATCTCCTGTTCCAGTTCCACCACTCGTCGTACTCGTAAAATCTGATGCGTCATCGTCGTCGTCTGCTTTTTCATCTACGTACATAGCCGATTGCATCCTTCGTTCGACCTTTTTCCAATCCATCAGCAGCATTTGTGCTTGTAGATTTTCGGGCGTCAGCCTCGATCGTCGTGCGTCGAGCATATAACCTCCCTCGCTGAAGGCTTGTTCGACCGCAACTGTAGATGCTAGGACGGCGAAAATCTCTTTGGCTATCAAGAAAAGAATAGGATATATGCCTTGCATTCTCGACCACCAGTCCAAGACATCGAAATTGAGTGGCAGACTTGGTTCACGAGCAATCGTAAGTATCAAATTCGACGTTAGGTAGTGATCAAGCTCATAGTATCTAGTTCCCTTTGCCCTTTCAATGCCAGCATTCTTGTAGGGATTTAATGATGTCCACCACTCCTGAAAGTTCGAAGCGCCTACTTGACTACCGCCGTAAGAAGAAGACCCGCTGCTGCTGCCCCCGCCGCCACGAACAAATGTGCTGGGAGGTTCACCTTGTGCAATCGTTGTTTCCCTAAACATGTCATACAACAAATTTTTTGCTTGCTCGACGAGCAGCAGTATGTTAGGTTTTTGACTGTATGTTGGGACATCAGTCGGGATTGGGAGTTCATACATATAATTATAATACATGTTAAGCTGCTCTACCAAGCGAGCTTCACGTACCGAAGGATCTAACAAACATGCAGCAAAATGTGTATCAGGAATGAAATAATAATATTTTAACCATTTCTTTAACATTTCCTCAACTAAATAGCCATATTTATTAAAATTCAAGTCGTAAAGATCCTTGAAAGCCCACATTATGGCTATAGCTTGACTTAACACAAGCTGAGCAGTAGGATAATAAACACCTGAAAGCATGTTAGTAGCATTTTTAAAATGTTTCTAAAAATTGAATAAGTGCATTACAGTTCTCCCAATCTCTTGTTGACACTTGGACATCACAGTCCTTACGGTTTGAATGGTTAAAAAAATTCTGCAATTGTGTCATAAACTGAACCGTGTCACTCAACATTTTAAATGTTGAGTTCCACCGGTTAGGAACGTCGGGTTGAAATTTTTTACGTTTCACCCCTTGATCTTTACAAAATCGTCCCCATGCTTTCATTTCATGGGGACGTTTATGTAAATAATTAACAGCGTCCCTAATTGGCGTGACCGAATCTTTAAAAGCATGATAACCAGCTTGTACCCAGAGATTTAAGACATGACATATACAACAAATATGAAAAAATCTTCCACCGCAAATTGGAGTGCAAATATCGGTAAGTTCACGTATAGATGCAGTATTTGCAGTAGCATTATCAAACGAAATGGAAAATACTTTTTTACCTATTTGATATTTATCAAAAAAAAATTGAAATTAAACGAGCAATATTAGAAGCAGTGTGTCGTTCATGAAATGCAACATAAGCAATTAAACATTTTTGTAAACTCTAATTTTCATCTATCCAATGACAAGTAATTCCCAAATAGAAATTATTTTGCCAATAATCAGACCAGATATCATCACAAATGGATACTCTATGATTTAAAGATTTAAGATGCAGTGCTACTACTCGGGAGTTGCTCTATGCCCCCTGTCAATTCCCAATTTTGTCGGATGATTCCTTTCTAAGTGTCGTTTCAACGATCCGTACCCGTCGCCTTTTTTGAAATAGTACTGCTTCTTCTCGTTCGCCGGGCAGTAGTTGCAAACAGCATAAAAGTGATTCTCACCTCTTGTCAGATTGGCCACCTTCGTGTAATGTTGTTTGAATATGGCAAATGTCGGTCTGCCACGGGCGAAAACAGAGACCGGGTCCGGGACCTCCGGGTCCGGCTGTTGCTGCTGCGTCGGTTGCTGAACTTCCGGCGGGGACTCTCCAAATATATCATCGAAATGGTCGTAATATGGCTGCTGTTGCTCTTGTTGCTCAGGCTGAATTGAACCAAACATTCGCTCGATCGTCGCCTCATCAATGTCATCGGCGACACCGGGAATATCCACATGTATCGATGGATTCGCAAATTCCGGCAATGGAGGTCTCAACGAAGACGTGCCGGTGTCGATATTTCTACGTTTCTGTCCGAAATTCGAACCACGACCACCACGAGAGCTCGACATTTTATAATTTAAATAATAAAAAATAAATTGGGGAAAATTATATAGAATATGATGAAATAAAAATAAATGGGGAGATGTGGTATTTTTTTTTCGATTTTTTTTTTTTTTTACAAACCAAACACGAAACTAAAAATGATTAACCGAGCAATGAAAACCGAACACTAGAACTTAGAGGTAAAGTTAGAGACTTAGAGAGAAGNCGGTTCACGGGTCGCACCGGCGGGTCGGCGGGGACAAAAATTTGGGCCGTTGGATCGCATCGATCTAAGGGCCCATATTAATTTTTTTTTTAAAAAAAAAATATCTGACCGTTGGGCCCGTACGCGGACCGGACCGACCCGTGGCCCGGGTAGACCCAACGGCTAGTCAGGTATGGGCAGGCGCGCGGATCCTGACAGGTTGCCGGGTCGGTCCGGTTGACCCAGCCCGACCCGACAAATATAAAAAATATATATAAAAAAAATTGATCGAAACCGTTGCCGGCGGTCGGCCCGTGACCCGACCCGGCCCGGACCGGACCGCCGGGACGAATTTCTTTTTTTTTTTTTAACTTGGACCGAACCGCGGCCCTTACGGTTCGGTCCTACGGACCGGCCCTTATATGGCCGGTCCGGACCGGTTCGGTGCTGGTTTCCGGTCCGGGTTGTGGGCCGATTCGGCCCGTGGCCATGTCTATGCGGCTCTCCTATGAGAGAATATCCATTCTAAACATGTTCAAATGTTAAGTTTAATACATAAAATGGCATAAGGCTATGATATTTATTTTCAATAGTCTGGGTGACATAAAAAAATATTCCAGATGAGCTTTATATGTAACTAATGCATGGCCCGTGTGATGCACAGGAAAAAAATATTACGATTGTATTATAAATTAAATATATAAATAACATTAATCATGATTTATCTATTATTTTTAAATTAAATCGGGTTGGACACAGTCCGACCGGATGGACCGAGAACCGGTTTATAACCAGTCTAGTTCGCTTGAATAAAATATTTGCTCTCGAATCCGTCAACACCAGTCGATTGGACTGATAGGATCGATACGATTTTCTAAATAAATTTTATTATATTTAAAAATATTTTAAATAAAAATACGTATTTAAATAAAATAGAGATTTATAAATTATTTATCAATTAGTTTAAACATTTGAATTTATAAATTGTTTAGATATCTAAGTAATACATTTTATTTAAATTTATTACAAAATGTACTATATATATATTAAAATATTTATAAATTAAAATCTGAACAAACCACAAATGATTTAATATAATAGATTGATCGTTTCGATGATGGTCTAGTTCAGAAAACCTTACATTTACTGTACACTAATAAATATTATAATAAAATATTATTTAATTCACATAAATATTAATAAATGATATATAAATATTCATAAATCATTAAATATGTCGCCATAAAAGTATTGTTAATACGATTATTTGAAGTTTGGACTACATCACATTCACGTAATAAAATATTTTCAAAATAAAATTTATATTTAGGTTCAATAATCGATTTGGTGTGGTCGAACTGATACATAACTTAGTCACCTGGGATCAACTAAGTTGTGTCAAGTTTTTTGACTATTTTAAATATCACCTAAATGTAATTCAATCAACCTGGGCAGTACCCTAATTCAATCACCCGATTGATCCGAAGAAATTTTCTTTTTTTCTTTAAATATATTTAATTTTATGAAATAAAAATATTTTATGATTCATATAATATATGTCTACACCAAATGATAGTATATTAAGATTATAAATTATATATCTAAAGTTGAATTAATTAAACATAATAATTTTCAAAAAATTAAGATTAATTGATTGATTATACAATTTAAAGAATATTTTTAGCGTTGAATTTTTTTAAGGCACAAATATAAAGACCGAGATTCAAAAACTTTTGTTATATTTTGAATTGAGATTTTATAAATATAGAGACTGAGATTTAATATTGTTTGTTGTTTCTAAGAAAAATAAATAAAAATAAAAACATACACACTTAATAAATCTTAGCTGAATTTTTTAAATAATAAAATGAACTAAAGCTCGAAATTTAAGGTAACATTTAATGTTATATGATTTTAAAGAAAAAAATAAAAAAATAATAAAACTTACTATTTATAGGCTGCATTAAATTATTGACCTATTTTTTTGCTACTATTTTTGGTAAATGTTAATTCTTATTATATATATATAGATTCCAATTTACAGATGCCAATTGGCTAACATCAATTTGTCTCAACACTTTTTTTCTTATCGTGAATTATTTACACTGCGTTGATTCCATTTTATATGGGCCTTTTTATTTCATGTGCTTGCATTAGCCTGAATCTTCATTTGATTGGACCGTTACAGAAAATATCCAAGAAGCCAATTTAATCTCAATTAATAACTTATTAAGATTTTCATCGAATATTGTTGTGCCAAAAATAAACCAATTTACCGACACTCATACTAGGCTTTTTCTTGCACTGTTCAACAAAATTTCAACGTTTAAGGGGAGGTTTGGACATAGATNTTAAAATTCAAAAAATTTGACCATCGATCAAATTAATTTGGCCCTTCCTGTGAACCATTAAGCAAAAATCTTTTCCTTGGCCCGCGTAATCATCTAATAAAAGAATTAATTGAACAAACAAACACTCCACATTTTCCATTGAAAAACAGTAATAATAATAATAATTGTAAAATAATATAATTATCATCATTGAGAAGTTGAAGAACCGAAACTATCTCCCCTGTAGTACCTCAGCTCCAATGATATTTGCCTCTCATACTGAAGCTGCTTGTAAAAGTTTGCAATAAAAGCTTCGGCCCTCCTATCAATATCATCTTCCGATGACGGGTAGCTAATGGTCCTCTGCAGGCTCCGGCAGCTGGACGAGCCCGAGTCACTATTCGGGCCCTGATCATCCACGCAGGCCCTCAATCCGGGACGATCATTGAAGCTAAGCCTCTTCTTGCCAGAGGATGCCCCCACAATGGACGCGAGTTTCCATTTATTTAGGTTGAAGTTTATTAGAATCTTGATTTTCTTGACGGCCATTTTCAGCTTGTCCAGCAAGGCCCACCTCTCGTCCGCCATGTTAATTATTGAAAAATAGTGGATGTTTTTTTTTTTTTTCTTTTTTTTTTTTGGAAAAATAGTGGATGTTGTGACAGACAAAAATGGTTGTAATTTGTGTCTCTGTATGTTGTTGAATGGGGCCTTGTTAATTATATGTGTCTGTGTGGGGGGCTCGTATGAGAGAGAGAGAGAGAGAGGAGAAGTTTACCATATTTTTATTATTTAAGGTTTTCTTATTATAAACTAAAATGCTACCTAAATTTCAGGAATTCTAATTTGGAAAATTTCATATATATAAGTTCATTATATACGTGTAACTTGCAAATTCAAATGCATTTTGATATGATACATGAAATTCAATTGCATCTTATATGTTTGTGGTTTAACAATGCAGTTTTTTTCTCTTTAATTATTTGGTTGAACAAAATTATTTGGATGGGTCAATTCATTCTATATTATATATACATTAGTATTACTGAAATGCCACAATTATTACAAATTTAATAAAATAGTTTTGTTCTCTAACGTATAACATATTATTATATAAATGATTTTCTTGGAAGGTATATGGACAAACTAACATTAATTTTAACCTTTAGATGATATAATTTGTTAAAAAATTAACATATTTTTATTATGAAATGGTAATTTAAAAATATGTTAAAAAAAAATGTATAGTATTTTAAAATATAAATATATATTTTTATTAAAGAAATATCTCTGATTAATTTATCCAAGCAAAACCAGAGTGGATAGTATCATTCAATTCTTAATTATCCACCTCACTAAGTAATAGTTTCAACCTTAACTTAGCTAATGTGGTTACCTATGCGAGTCCTGGGATGTAATATACATAAGTAAATAAATAAATAAAATACTTTTTAAGTTATTAAATTAAAAATTTAATATTTGATTAATATGTTGATGTACAATGTTTTATAGTTTGTAAAATTCATCATTTCCGATTATCTTATTAGTTGTTTAATCATAAATTCTTGTTAGAAATATTTTTTTTCGAGTCGTAGTTCATTACCGTTTGACTGATAATTAACTTGTACATATAATTTTAAAACTATTTTAATTTAAAACTCAAAATAGTTTTTTATCGTTATAATTGCATGCACATTTGTATTCATTTCATATTATGTAAGTTTTTCAAACCTATGTGAGTAAAAATACAAAATTTAGTAATTTTCATATTTTTTATTCTAAAACATTATTTACTATATTTTATTTCTTCTTCTATGAGACAAATTTAATCACATTTGTTATTTTTATTAAAGTTCATTAGACAAACTTGATCAAAATTATGCTAAGTTAATTAAAGATTTGCTCCAATAAAACCGAGTAGTATAATTGGAACATGATAATGTATATTCTTAGAGCATCTGCAACGTTTTGAGTCTAGTTTTATTTATATGACACTTAAATAGACAAGTCTTGGATGACATGGACACAAATATTTAAAAGTAATAAAATTGACTTCAATCCAAAGAGACTAGGTCTTTACTTGTGTCTAAAATAGACTTAATGGTAGACTGAGTTTTCTTGCTGTCACATCACCACGACCCAGTCTATTTACACTTGCATTGAAGAGTATATTTTTCTAGACTGAGTCTATTTCCTATGTGGCATGTACAATGTACTTCAATTATTGTTAAAGTCGATTAATACGTGTTGATTAATACGAATATTAAATACGTGTTCATTAATAGACCCAATCATACGTGCTCATTAATATTCGTATTCGTGTTGATTAATACGTGTTGATTAATACAAATACGGTATTTGTGTTCGTGTTGATTAATACGTGTTGATTAATATTTGTATTCGTGCTGATTAATATGCCACGTCCGCACGACCCAATCATTGTATTATTTTTATTTATCTTTACAAACCCGAATCCCGAATTTTAAGGAACTTATTGTTGAATTACGTGGGTGGAACAGAGGAAAAAAAAAAAATTCTTTGCAAGAGGCGTGGGGTAGAGGACAAGCGTGTTGCGTCCTCTTAAAAGCTAATGTTAAAGGATGACTATTTTCAAAATACATATTTGATCTGCAGCTGCACAATTGCATTTGCCATCTCTTTACCATATGACTGCACGTTATATACAAAATAAATTAATTGTTTGCATCGTATAATTTATGTAACATGCACCACCATATTGTAAAGGAAATGAATAATTTTTTTTTTTAAGAAAACTTGTAATATGAACGAGCATGATAACTATTTAGCTATAGCTGATGTGCACCAAGTATCAGATCACCCATATTTTAAGTTGAATCGCTTCGTCTCGATTGCATTGAACTACAAATCGGATTAACCTGCAAAACAGCACTAAGGGCGGGCCCCGATGTAGACACCATAACACTCAAGTTAGAAATCTTATACTGATCATGTATCATAAGTGCTTATTAAGAATGTGAATTTTGAAGTGAACTTAAATCCCTTATTTATAATGGATTTATTAATGACTTACTTTCGAAGACAAAAGGGTTTTGTGTAAACATCATCAAAGGATCTTGAATAAATAATTTGGTGTATACGAAACACTTACTTGATGCGGAAGACGACATAATTTGTGATCTTGATCTTGATGATCACATGGGGTTGAATCGTAGATCTAAATCAGTTTCTCCCTCCTGACCTTCTCTTAATGTAGCAGAAAATTGATGGAAAAAACTGCGTACCCTAATAAGAGGAGAGATGACTAATTTATATAGGAGTGCTTTAGATCTGGTACGTCCATCAAATATCCAGATTAATGGCTTAGATTTGTTTGACTATTAAATAAAGGCCTAGCCCAATAGGATAATTAATTGTGAGGATTTGTTTGACTATTAAATAAAGGTCTAGCCCCATAAGATAAAAAATTGTGAGCCCAATGCTTTCGGGCCACATATTCTTTCATTTTGATGATAGAAAGGAAGCAAATCCTTCAGAGTCAAGTTGTAGATATACACAAATTTACTTGGATATCTCTTTAGCAATAAATTATAAGTCCTCATAGATATTCAAACCAATATTATAATATCTTCGAATCGTAGAACCAGAACTGAACCGTGTAAGATCATGTTTATTTTGACAATAATTCGAAAATGTATAATATGATATCATCTAATGTTTCTAGAAATAGGATACTCAGATGGATAACATAAAGAAAAAAGAAAGATTAAATTACTTGAGAATCTCCATAATTATAGTTGTATTCTTACCAAGTAGTTGAACTTAATTGATTGAGTCATTTTTGTAGGTAAAATTTGGGGAGTACAAGTATTGCGCCTTAATTCAATAACCAATTAATATACGTTCACAAGTATTGCGGAAATCAAATAATTTAAAATAAATCTTCAAGAGAGAGAGCATCTGACACTCTCTCGGAACTCTTTCATATTTAAACAGGCATTTGACCAAGTGTACAAATAGGATTTTATAAGCGAAAACTCCTTCTTTCTAACCTACTTTGTACTCCACCTATCTAATTACTTTTCCGACCACGACATGGACTTAGTCTACATGTATGGATCCCTCCGAGCAGTGAATGGTGCTCGTCTCAAGCACTAATAAGAAGAATACAAAGGACGTGACTCAAATCAAAGTGAAGAATACACACTCTAATTTGATCACCAACTAATAAAATGAAAGACTATCACAATGATTTTTCGATCAGCCCCCAACAATACTCTCTTCTCTCTGAATTGTCTCGCATACTTAATACCAGTGTTTTAGAAGTCACTAGGCGTCCGACCAGTGCCTAGAGCCTAGAGTGCCTAGGCGAGACATAGAAATTATCATTAAATATCTTTTTTTTCACTACCTAAAACATGAAACTAGTTCAAGTTATAATAAATCCAAATAATAATATTAATATAATATAATGAAAACTGAAAACATGATAGCAATTAGCAACCTACATGACCACAAGTAATATTCCGATAAGCGTAATCTCAAAACAAACTCCAAGACTAATAAGTACATAACCACAATCTCAAAACTAACTCCAAGTCCACATAAGTACATAAACACTACTAAGTACATAACCACAATCTCAAAACAAACTCCAAGTTTAAAACAAACACCAAGTCTCAAAACAACCCACATGACCAAAACACTATTAAGAACTAAGAAGCGAGAGCTAAGAAATATTGCCAAGCACAAAGAGATCTTCTTCTTCTCCATAATTCTCCAATATATGCTCTTCATTCGACTCAAAGTCAATATCATTCATATTAACTTGTTCCTCCTCCACAGATTCAAAATCTTCTTTCTCAAGCTCTCTCTCTTGATGTGTCATCCTTAACTTCAAGTCCATTAATCCCCTCACCTTCATCGTCTACTAATCACGGAGTAATCCACTCTTGTACTTTACTTGCCTCACTGGCAAGTAACACATCTTTTTTATTCCTCAATTTGCATTTGTTCGATAAACGCAGACTAAATTGGACATAGACTAGATTATTCAAACTCGAAACATCAAGCCGTTTTTTTTTTTGTATGTATTTGAAANTCTCTCTCTCTCTATCCCTCTCTCTCTCTCTCTCTCCTCCACCTCGCCTCGGATCACCTCCGTTAAACTATCTTTATCCCCAACCTAACTCAACTCAACCCAACTTAATAATTAAAATTTATTTTTCTCTTCTCCACCTACACAACCCAACATCACAACTCAACTTATCTTTATCCACAGCCAACCTGAAATATTTATTTTATTTTTATTTAATTAAAATTGCAATTGTGTTCTAAAATTTATCAAATGTTGTATCTACTAATAAAAAATGAAAAACAAATACGAATTTTGATATTTTTTATTATTTTATTTAATATAAAAATACACTTATCCAATAAAAATGAGACAACTGTACATTCCCAAGAGTATTTATTGTGTTTTTGTGCTTATTTTCGTGTATTTTATGTGCCTTATTTGAGTCTTTTTAGGTTCATTTTAGTGTCGACCGGTCCATTTTATCGTATTTTGTGTATTTTTGCGTTCGTTATGTGTTTTGTGTTTTGCCGTATTTTTATTGTCTTTTTGGTGTTAATTAGGTCCATTTTTCCGAGCTTGGAAAAACGAGCTGATCGAGCTGTCCCGAGCCATGACCCGGTCTGGACCCACACACCGACTCGCGCGCGCCAGCAGACCTGCGTACCGACCCGCACAGGCCTACGCNACTCTCTAGCGCCCCACGCCTGCGTGTCAACAGCCTAGCCTGCGACCGCGCGAGTGCAGCGCCCGCAACCAGCCGGGTCATTTAGCCACGTCACGAGTGTTTTTGACTAAAAGTGTGTGTTTTTAGTGTGTATTTGTAGTGTAGCTATAAATAGACATTGTGCTTTGTATTTTTAGACACCACCCCTCATTTCCCAACATTTTAGTTGGGAAATTAGCTCTCTTTTTATTCTTTTCTCTCTAGCTTTGTGTAAGAAGTCCATGACTCAATTTTTCCGGCGAAAATTCCAGCGACTTTATTTTTGTTCAAGATTCGAGCTTTCCTCATTATTTTCGTCCGAGCTTGCGATAGGAGAGTAAGTACCTTGACTACGGCTTATTACTTCGAGTTGGTTTTCCTTCTTGCTTGTTGAGTTGGTGTTTTGGCCAGAATCATGTGTGATGCTCGATTTTAGGACTTTGCTTTATTTTCATTACTTGCGTAAGTGTGTTAGGAATTCAATACATGCTTATCTTGTGTAAAGACTTTGCTCAAAGCTTGATGATTTAGTTAAGAAGGCTCGTGTTAGATTAAGTAGGATCACTTTGCTCGTATGTTTCGCTTTGTTTATTTTCGTTTTTCTTGAGTTATGGAGACTTCGTGCAATCAAATTTCGATCTTTCTTTCAAATCTTGCATCCTTCACCTTCTGTTCTTAATCTCTTAGCTTAATTTCGCGCAAATCATCCCCAATCTAGCGATTAGCATGTTTAGGACCTTATTTTTGGTTTTATGAATTGACAAGTAGATAGTGAACGAAGCTCCGAACAACTTTCATTCGAGAAGACGACCCGAGTGAGTACTCGGCTAAAAACTACAAACAAAGAGTCTGACTCAAAATGTGACTCGTCTAACATTCATGGCCTTTTCTTCTGTGTTTGTGTTNATTCAAACTTAGGTTATGTTTGGTAGACAAATAAACTAACTTATAGCTTATTTAGTTAGCTTATAAGCTCCATGTATTCAAAGAAGCCTTATTTGGTAGGACGAGCTTTTTTAAAAAGCTCGAACTTATTTGATAAGCTTCTTTAGGTAACTTTTCAAATAAACTAGTTGAATTTTTTATTTCAGCTAGCTTATCAGTCAATTTTACCAAACACTTTTATCATATAAGCTAGCTTTTCAGCTATAAATCATAAGTTATAAGTTATTAGCTCAAAAATTATTTATCAACTAGTAGTTAGTTTTACCAAACATAACCTTGGTGGTAATAACTATGGTTTTACAGCGGTCCCCAATCTTTCCTCTATGTACCTAATTCGAAAACACGACACAAACAGTATGTCCCACAGCGACACGATCCCCCTCCACCCGAGCTCCCAATCGGACATTGACGAAATCGAGAACCTCATCAACTCCTACTCCTCCTCCGTCCTCCCCGCCCGTCCTCCGTCGCCTCCGCGCGCCTCCATCCCCATCTCCTCCAACCCTCCGCCACCTCCTTCCTTTGCCTCCTCCAATATCCCTCCGCCTACCGCCCCCAAACCACCCCTTCCCCCTCCGCGTGGATCCACAAGCAACGGGAGCGACATTGCCTCTACCGGGTTCGGTCCGGGCCCGAACACCCTGACGGAGCCCGTATGGGACACCATCATGCGAGATTTGACAAGGATCGTCAGCAATTTGAAGCTGGTCGTGTTCCCGAATCCGTTCAGGGAGGATCCGGGGAAGGCGTTGAGAGACTGGGATCTATGGGGTCCTTTTTTCTTCATCGTGTTCCTCGGCCTCGTGCTCTCTTGGTCCGCCTCTGTAGAGAAGGTGTGTTAAATTTTACTTTTGTTGCTTCCCATAGATTATAATTATGTAGGGCTCTATTTCAATTCTGTTTCGTATGGATGAGAGCTTTTATACACTTGACGTTAATGTTGTGTGATTGAGGCGTAAATTTGTCCGGCTTATTAAGCAGTGAGGATAGCAATACGGTTCATTTGTCCCTTAGATGCTAATTATTTTGTTGGTCATGTTAAAGTTAATAATGTACACTACTCGAATCTTGGTTCTACTAACAGATGTCAATGCTGTCAAAGTGGACTGCCGTGAGCTATTGTCTAACTAAAGGCTCTAGAGAACTTAATAATCTTTGAATTGTTTAAAACTATATGAGTTTAAGACTTTAAGTGTTAGGCTGCAAGCCTTGAATAATGCATGAATATTGTGTTAACACTATCATAGTATCATATCATTGACTTAATGCTAGTGTGGAAGAATTAGATCAATTTGTTTGATCTAATTTTCTGTCTGGTGTGTGTAATTAATGTGTTGAAGTCGTTGTGGACCTTGTGGTAATGTTTCTCCTCAAGTTGTTTAGTGCAAGAATATTCTTGGCAGCAATGGAAGAATTTTCAAACGAACATCGAGAACACAAAAAGAATGGGGGTGGAATGAGGGAGATTTGGTAGAGAAATTTTTTTGTTAAAATGTGAATACTTAATGTTCTACCAAACAAGCTTTGTGTTGTTTGATCAATGATTAGAATCTTCGGCTTGATATTGTAGATCTAATTTATAATCAAATGACGTTAATGACTCAATGGTAAAGTTACATGGCACGTTCACTAATTTGCGTGAAACTAATATAGACCAACTGTTAATGTTGTATGGGATCATAAAATGTACAACAACTGGCGGATTCAACCAGGGGCTGTTCTGGGTTTTAGACTTCAGCCCTTATATTATGTATATAAAAAGGAAATTAAACTGTAACAATACAGAGCCCAAGTATAACTAATTCACTCTTATCGCTCAAGACTTCTAGAAAAAAATCTTTTGGGCCGTTTCCTGGCTCAGGCCCTGTGTAAACATGTTTCGATTTAGTGAGACCAAGAGCTAATGCAATCCATGCACATTTATTCGTCTTACTGATGCTTTACATAAATTTTTAATACTATTGTTGCTTTGACATAATTGAATGTAATATTTGTGAGTTGATCCTCAATGAGGACATGAGAATTGAGACCTTTTTTTAACACTGTCCAAAATAGTATCATCCAGTTTGGTCCATGTATGATAATTGCGCAAAATGCTAATGATCAACCAAAGATTACTGTGACTGTGAGTCTTCGTTACTTCTGGACCGTATAGCATTATTAATTGGAGGGCGTGTAGCTTTACAATGTCTCTTTGATAATGTTAGGCGCAAGGCTTGACTATCTTCTCGTTTGATATCTCCCATAATTTTCATCTCTCAATGTTGTCCTTTGCACAAATGGTGAAAGTTTATCTATGGCCACAAGATGAAACATTGTGTAACTCGATTCTATCATTTAGCAGGTAGCACCTTGCAAGTTTAAAGATTAGCAAATGTGGTTGTGGATTTAGGAATCAATGACCTTCTTAACATTCTATCCTCGTCATGGATCAAGAAATCTGTCATTTGCAAGATACTTTCTGCCCTTTTTAGATTTATTTTTTTTTCGTTTCATTTGAAGAAGCAGGGGAAATGATGGATCGTGGATGGTTAATCCAGAATGTTGAATCATGCATATATCAAACATACGAACCTGTTACAACCTCGTTTTTCATTTTACCAATGGTCTTTTGCCATTTGCAGTCTGAGGTTTTTGCCGTTGCATTTGCATTGCTTGCAGCAGGAGCTGTTATTTTGACCTTGAATGTTTTGCTGCTGGTACTCTCTCTCTCTCTCTCTCTCTCTCTCTCTCTCTCTCTCTCTCTCTCTCTCT
>BKCP01002224.1:1166901-1204757 GCA_008636005.1 Striga asiatica
GAGTTATATGCCTGACAAAGAAAGCTAGCTTGTGTCTCGATTGCGTTGTAATGATGTTTATCGTCGTTTTATATTGTTGTATACTTATGAATCTTCTTGTAAGCCTTTTGTTCGACGGCCTCACAATTACGGCAACATAGTCATTTCACAAATATACACGCTTTTACTAAAAAAATGTCATATTTTAAAAACAGCACACAAAAGTATGATACTTAATAGAATAAGTATATATTCCTATTCACAAAGTACGATGGGTCGACCCACTATAAGTTGTCTCACACCATAATTTTTGTATTGTGCAAATCTTTTGTTTGTGGAAAAGCATAACACTTAAGATAGCACTAGAGCTCATTTAAATATATATATCCTATTTCATGTGATACACAAATTGTGGAAAAGCACAACACTTAAAGATAGCACTAGAGCTCATTTAAATATATATCTCCTATTTCATGTGAACAAATTGTTGTATCTTCGAGACAATATGGAGAGAGAATGAAATGTCATAACTTTTAATAATGAAATTAAGTTGGTGAGCAAATATCAACTAATTTAAAAATAATATATGAAAGTAATTTTATTATTTATCTTCTATTTTTATTTTCAGGGTATATAATATTTTAAAATTTAAGTTATTTGCATACATTAATTTTTATAATAATATCTAAAAGTAATTTTATTATTTATCTTTTATTTTTGTTTTCATAGCATATAATATTTCATGAATTTAAGTTATATGAATACTTCACCCATTATTAAAAGAAGTGTCGTTCTAGAATTTCAATTCAAAAATATCTTATCTATATAATATTATTCCATATTGATTTGTAATATAAATAATTTAGTTAATCTAGAAAATTTCTATAAACACTTTTAATACATTGTTTAATAATTCTAAGTAATTTTCAAATAATTTCCTTCTTATAACTTTGTTACCAAAATTTATGTGATGACATACAAACTCTTTGCAAATTAAAAAAAAAAATCCATATTCATGATTTCTCTGTTTCTATTGCACTTAGTTTTGTCCGAAGTCTTGCTTAAGAAGTCGAGAAGTGGGCGTGAATTATGATAAGAGGAGACTAATAACATGATGTATTTAGAGAAACGAAACAACAGAAAATTTATTGCATATATACGAAAATATTATTTCATTTGTAAGATTACTAAGACTGATTTATTGGAATTAATTACCTAACTTAATGAGATTTAATATCCTACAACTCTCTCGCTATATCTCTCTCTCTCTTCCTCTCATCTGTTCTTCATCTCGTCTCTATATCTCTCTCTTTTTTTTTTTCGATGGGTCTAGATTTACGGGACTTGAGTAATTTGGTAGTCGTTATGAGGACCTCCGTGGTGCGGCTTTGGACGGCCAATTTTCGTGAGGTCGGTGTTTGTATCTCGATTTCTGCAGTTTGAGATTTTTTGGGGGCTGGCCTTCTTTGATACTCGGTCATTTTTTGGTGGTTGGAAATTGGAATATTGAGAGTCTACAAAGCAGCCATTACAAAGATGACAAAGAAACCACGATCCCTAATCTTACCCGTATGTTTTCCAGTCGAGAAGAGTCGTCTTCTCAGATGGAATTTTTTTGGGGGTGTGCATGTTTTTTTGGGCAGAGATAATGGGGGGGCGTGGTTTTTTTCGTCATGCTATCCATTTTCATTGTTTTTTCTGGTGTAGTTTTGAATCGAGAAAGAAATAGGTTTGAAACGAAAAGGTCTAGGAAAAGCAGTATTTGGAAGGCGTTCCATGGCGGTTTTCTTCCACTAGTGCCTGTTCCGTTGCGCGTCGTGCTCTGTTTTTTTTCAGAGAACAGATATTATTATATTTTACCAAACTCGACAACTATTTGATGTATATTTTTTGTATATCTTATGTATATATATATATATGCTTTATATGTGTAGTATATTTATACTTTTTTGATTGTTTGTGTAGTTGCAGGTATATATATTGTATATTTTTCGTATATATATTGTTTATATTTTTCGTATGTATGTAAAATTGTATATGTCATGTATATATTCGACATAAGCGAATATATTTTTGTAAAAAACATGGGACTGTATATACCCAACATACGCAGACGGTATATTTTTGTAATTGTACAAGCATATGCAAGTTAAGAAAATCCAATAAGTTGTTTATAAACTAAACATACAAGGGTGAATTCAGTGACAAAAAATAAAATTATTCATTTATGGATAAAAATCATATGCATAACAAACAGAAAGGTCGTGTGTGTTCTGCCAATAGATTATAAATATTATATATACGTATTATATATTGTGTAACACACGTGATTATATTGTGCATAACAGAAAGGTCGTGTGTGTTCTACATATATGGGACCACTACATCATAAAAATATTCTAGGTTATGTGTTGGATATATTCTCATTCCATATATAACGGATTGATATATTAATGATGTTATTTAATTACAAATGACATCTGAAATTTTAGGTTGTGGGCGTTTTTTTTGGTGCAAAGAGATTAGGCATACATATAATTATTTAGCATCAATCAGGTATTGATGCAAATAATTGTTTACAGCCGTAAATATGCAATTATTCCCCTTAGAGCTTCGCATGTGTGTAAATTTTCCATGTATTTATAGGCTATAACATGATGCTAAATATGGGCTCCTAAGTATAGGCCTAAATGTGGTTAAAACTTAATACTTCACCCATTATTAAAAGAAGTGTCGTTCTAGAATTTCAATTCAAAAATATCTTATCTATATAATATTATTCCATATTGATTTGTAATATAAATAATTTAGTTAATCTAGAAAAATTTTATTAACACTTTTAATACATTGTTTAATAATTCTAAGTAATTTTCAAATAATTTCCTTCTTATAACTTTGTTACCAAAATTTATGTGATGACATACAAACTCTTTGCAAATTAAAAAAAAAAAAATCCATATTCATGATTTCTCTGTTTCTCTTGCACTTAGTTTTGTCCGAAGTCTTGCTTAAGAAGTCGAGAAGTGGGCGTGAATTATGATAAGAGGAGACTAATAACATGATGTATTTATAGGTTATAACATGATCCTAAATATGGGCTCCTAAGTATAGGCCTAAATGTGGTTAAAACTTACTCAACTCATACTTGAATAACTAGTACGAATTCCGTGCGATGCACGGGTAAAAAATATTTTTTAATATTTATAAATTAGAAATACTCATTAATAATATTTATAAATTAAAAATATGAAAACAATATGTAATAAATTTGTTGAAATGTTATATAAAATATAAATTGTGTAAAATTACATTAAATATGTCTATTTAAAATTGGTACACGACCCGTACGATGCAAGTAACTAACTATAGATTACATTATATTTATTTTGAAATAGGTGTCATTTTAAAATATTTATTCAAAAATTCGATTTGACTACAATGTGATTCAAGTATATATGAAATAATTTGATATGTTCCACGCACATTTACAAACTATAGTATTCTCTAGATTTTTCTCTTTATTAATATCGAGTAAAATGCTTAGCAATATAAAAATATGGAGATACCAATTTTTACTATAAGCGGGTATATTGGATCAATATATGGTACACCAAATAATTCGATTTCATACCTTATTGATAAAATACAAAAAATGATATTTAGTTTTACTACAAAATTAATTGCCCAGCATACGAAACAAAATCGAGACCCACATTTTTTATAGACAAAAATAAAAAAGTCCTGAAAAACAATTAAATAGAAGATGCCATTAATACAATTATTTTAGAATAATTTTATAAAAAAATTATGATTGAATAAATCAACTAAATTTACTCGACTATGTAATTTAGGTATCTTAAAAATGTAAATAAATATGGTATAATTATTTTCTTAATTATCCATAATTTGAGTAATTAAATACACAAAAAATAAATAACAATTATTAAACAATATTTACATAAAAATTGCCATTAACATGATATTTTTAGAAAAGTATTTTTTTGTAAATCCCATGATTGATTATTTTTGTTGATATTTTCATAATTCTAGTAATTATTTGCAGATTGAATAAATCATTCAGATTTACACAATTTGCGTAATTAAGGTATATTAATAATGGGATAGCTACTATCGAATCCTAAGCTCTCCCGACACCCCCAAATCGGCCAAACCCTACCTCCGGCGACTCTCTAATTCTCCCTCTTTCGGCCTTCCTCAGCGGCGGCGGAACCAGGCCGGTGGTCGTCCCCAATTGCTCGGCCCATCCCAGAAGCCATCTCGTCTCCGGCGCCTCCAACGGCGGAAGATTTGTCGCGACCGCCTATTCCCAACTCCGCCTCTTGTGGTGTGATTTGTGGATTGGTCGCCGAATCTGAGGTCTGGGGGGTGTATCGGAAGGGAAGTGGGTCTGTGGATGGGTCGGAGCCCCTGGCAGCGGCGATGAAGCTCGTTGCGGCGGCAGCTGCGATGAAGCTCGTAGCGGCAGTCAGTGTGAGGAACTGCATCTTCTCATCGGACTCCTTCACTGAGATCGAATTCAGCTTCTTGGGCCGCCTCTGAGGTATTTTCCGTCTATTGGATGTGTTGGTGGTAGATTGAGGTTGTTGGGGTTCTTTCTGGTAGGCTTCGGCTTGCCGTCGGTTCGAACTCTAGTTGCCAGCGGGTTGTGGTTGTTATGGGCGAGGTTGTATTGCTCTGGGCGGAGCGTTGCTCTAGGTGCTGAGATTCATCATGGTTGGGGAGGCCGGTGTTGAGGAGCCGGGCCACCCTCTCTCTTCTCCGTTCGGCTAGTGGTGTTAGGCGGTGGGGGAGCGGTTCCTCTCGAACTCTACTAGTGGTGTTAGTTGAGATTGGTAGGGACTGGTGTGAGGGCTGGCTCCGTCGTGTTCCTCTGGTTGGTGTCGGGTCGTTTTTGATTAGTAGTTCGTGTTCGGGATTGGCTTTTGTATAGGCCTTATGGCAGTTTCGGAAGTGGCTCCTTGGACTTGGCTTCTTCTTCGTCAACGACTGTTCGCTGCTGGCTTGGTCTGTTCGATTAGCTGCGGAAGGGCTCTTTTTTCTCTTTGTTTCTTTTGGTTCGTTTGAGTCTGTGATAGGTTGTGTTTTAGGTCTGGGTATTTTACCTGAGTGTTTGTTTTGTTTTTTTGGTTTGGGTCGTTGGCCTCAGTGTGAGAGGGAGCAAATTTATTCTCCTGTTGGGAGCAGCTCTTGTCTCTATTCTCCTGTGGGGAGCGTTTTAGTTATAGATTTTCTGTGTAGTTATTGTGTGGTTGTCTCGAGTGTCTTCTTTTGGTTTCTAGCGTTGCTAGTATCGGGATTCTAGGCGGTCGTCAGACCTGTCCTCCCATTTTATTCAGCTTTGGACTGCGTTCCAAGTTGTATCTTTGCACATTTGTGCGTTTGTTATTTAAAGTCTCTATCGTTTCGGCCAAAAAAAAAGGTATATTAATAATGCATTTAACAAAAGAATTACACGAAAAATATAAAACGCTTATTAAATAATTAATTACACAATTTAGTTGAAATATTTTTATCAAATCACATAATTCATATTGCAGCCGAAATCTTCATATTTAGGTAAATCAACCAAATTCACATGGGTTGAATAATTAAGGTATCTTAAAACTAATTTTTTATGGCTTATATCATTTCCTTAAATAATGAGCCGCAATTTCTATAAGTGATTATTTTAAATCTATATATATTGAACAAGAGAAGTAAATAAATCAAATGAGGAAAGTTTTAAAAAAATTGCAGTCAACCAAGTTGACTTACTGAATATGGTAACCATTTTAAACATCCGAAAAAATAATTCACACGCGCTCAATTGTGAATTCTGATCCCGGAAAAAAATCATTCACGCGCTCAATTGTGGAATCTGTTCCCGATTTTTTTGAAACCTTCAAATCTCTTCGCAATTAATTTCCTTTTATTTTTTTATTTTTTTGGCCACAAAAAACATTCACACGCTTTTGAGGACACCCAATTCCATTTTTCATTGCAAATCTGTTCCCGATTATGTGGAATTCGTGGAAAAACGGCTGGAACGAGCTCGACGGTGTGCTGCCCGACGATGGTTCCCGAGCGGTCAGCGACAGCGAGAAGGATTGTGGTGCGCCGCTGAACCAAGGCCGACGGGAATCCTCTGCTACTTCTCCTCTTCATATGGACTGCTAACGTGAACGGACGGAATCTACGGGAAGGGCTGAGATGAAACTTGGTGTCGGCGAACGGAATCGACGCGATTCTGCTACTGCTTCTCCGCTCTCCTCTCAGCAGGCGGATGTGTGGCGGCTGCTCGACATTGGATGGCGGCAGTCGAGGTGCCCGACTGCGGCGAGGAAAAAGGGCAACGAGAGGGTTGAAATCGATGGGTTTGAACGAATCTTCGATGAAAATTTTTTGATCCTTCTCATCTGATCGAGAGGCACGATTGGGAGAAATAGGGCTGAAAATCCCTAGATTTTGTGATAAACTTTGAGCTGAGAAACTAAGCTATTGGGCCGAAATTATTTACTAAGCTTGGGCCGAAAGATTTTTCAAATAATTTGGGCCGAATATCAAACTCAAGGATCGCTCGGAAAAAGGCTCGACACGAAAACGGATTAAAACGGATAAATTTCGGTTTGCGGGATTAAACCGAAAATCACCGGAACAATTTAAAGCTCTAATTAAATAAATCCTAATAATTCTAACACATAAATAAAATAAATAAACACATATATTTACATAAAAATGCCACATAAAAATGATTTAGTATCAATTCATAATAATTATTTGAATTCTCTATTTTAAAAAAATTGTTATTAGGTTATAAAATTGTTGGGATAATGTAATTTTATTTTAGAATTTAAAATTTTATTGTGTTGTACATGGATAAGACCCACTATGCATGTATATATGTTCCATAAAAATATGAATATAATTAGATTTCATTAAACTATTATAAAATTTAATGGTTAAAAACTATATAATCAATTTATTATATAAATTATTTTTTAATAAGATAATAAGAAGTTTTAATTTAAAAACATTAAGTAGATTTAATAAAAATCATAAGTTGAATTTTGTGAAAAAATTCAATGATAGAAAAATAGAAAATTCTATAGTTATTATTTAATTCCTTTTTTATATTCTCTTATTTTTTATTTATTCATGAATTGATAGTACTTATGTAATATACAATGATTATGTTAGTAAATTATATTATAATTTTGTAAATTCTATTTAAAAATTTGCAGTAATTGCTAATATTTATTTACAATATGTAACTTCCAGATTTTACTAATAAAATTCACTAGATTGATACACATGCGGAAACGAATTTGTGCAACAAATGGGGTTAAATTCATTTCATCATCATACAAGCAAATTGAAATACAAATAATTATTTATAATTTGTCTATTTAAGCTAATATCTTATCATTAACAAATTTCGAATTTTGGTAACAAATTTGATCTTATTTTGATGACAAGTCTCGGATTTTGGTTACAAATGTGATCTTATTTTGATGACAAATCTCGAATTTTATTAACAAATTTGATCTGATTGTGATAGCAAATCTCGAATTTTGTTAACAAATTTGATCTGATTGTGATAACAAATCTTGGATTTTGATAACAAATCTTTTAAAATATTTGTTTTTTTTTTTAATTTTGTAACACACTTTATAGTTATTTACACACAATATATTGTTGATGAGTTATTTACACACAATATATTGTTGATAATCTTTGGGATTTCTTTTGGCACCAAATTTCACAATTTTTTCGATTGTTTGGAGTTAAATATTGCAGAAAAATCTCGAGATAAATGATACATATCAAAAAATAAAAATTTTATTCTTCAAACAATCCAAAAAGTCCTACCAAATTAAATTGTAATAAACTCCATTACTTTTGGGCCACATATTAATCCTGTAATGACGATGACTTGCCACTAAATCAGACCCAAAACGTTGTGAACAAAGAAGTGTTTACTAATTTATGAAGATTTAAATTTGTTTTTTTTTTTTCATTTTACATTTGTTACATATCTACAAAGTGCATTAAATTTAATATTAATATCAAAAAAATTTCAAAAAAGTATACCATTCCGTGCATCGCACGGGTCAGTACTAGTATACCATAAATTGTTAAACCAATTTCTTGAAATAGTAAATAGATTTTTTTTAGGGAAATAGTTATTATTTAAAAAATAATCAAATATTTTTATATAGATATAGATGTTAAACGCCATTATAATAATATGAGGAATTTACACCCCATATTGTCATATATATTTTATATTACATATTTACATCCAATTAATATTTATTCGCAAAGATACAAAATCACTCCAACATATTTGCACATATACCAGATTTTATAAGTTTATTAATTACGATTTAAATATAGAAAATGAATCAGTTATGAATTAATTGAGATAATTAATACCTTTTTATTTTGTTTTCCCTTTTTCTTTTCCTCCTCCTTTTTCTTTTCTTCTTATTTCCCGTCACTTTTCTTTCATATTCTTTACTTCTCCTCCTTCGCAGATCTCCATTTCTTTTTCTTCTTCAAATTCACCCTCTTCACTGCAAATTTCCTTCTAAAGTATCCCCTTTCAATTTTCTTCCATTTTCAACTACTCAATTACCCCTAGCCAAAATTAGCTATTGACGGCGATGGGAATGGGCGCCGTCGGCTCCGGGGGCGGCGATTTGGGGTGGTGTGGGAGAGGTGGCAATCTGCCTCCCCGTCAAGGTGCAGTCGTTGCTGCGCGGCTGCGACGGCGAGGACGTCATATATTATATGATGTATGAAAGTCTGCAGAAAATGTATATTTAAGAATTAACACTTCTTTATAAGAAACTCTTGAAGAGTTGATCCAGTACATCTTGCACATGCATCAAACCATTATAGTACTGGAAATGCGGAACAACCAAAATTAGATGTTAAAAGAAATGGTTATAAATATGGCTAGTAATATGAAATTGCACATATGGTTGAGAGAATATCAATTGAATATCATAATTGTTGACAACATACTTGCCTATGTGATTTCTTTACTATCTCAAATAATGATCCGGATCAAAATAATGAAAGTGCTAGAAGCGCTTAGGTTGATTGGGATAGAAAGGAAAATAAAGGCAGAGCTTCCGCTCACTGCACGATATATCCCAAAAGGATAGCATATTCAAAAGGATAATGAATACCTATATGTGATATGGTGGTGTGATGTAATATAGCGCGATTATGATTATGGGTTTACGAAGATACCCAAAATTTTATAAAATTTCTCTCATTATCTATTGTTCCGCAAGTTAATATCTATGGCAACAACATTACCATGACTATTGAGTCATATGTGAAAGTCCTGGATGGACTCAAACACCTGAGATGAAAGATAAATAAATAATAAATCATTTAATTATATAAAGTTGTTGGTAAGATGTGTTACAACCAACAAAATTCTTCCTGAAGAACTAAAGTAAGATATTCAAGATAGAACCTTGTGTATAATGATAATATACAAAATGATCATCTCGGTCAAATAGCTTATGTGGTGAACACTATGTAAAAGATGAAATAAGTTAGCTCATGCTTATAGACTGAGTTATAAAACTCTTAATTAAATACCAAAGAGTATTATCTCGACTTGTAGATCGAGCATCTCCTAGAAGGAGTACTTGTAAAGATCCAAAGAAACTAATGAAAATATTATTATTACTGAGGAACAAGTACAAAAGGATCACATGATGGAAATACAGATAAGAGGTAGTGAATCCTCGATAAATATGTGAAAATATTACATAATGGAACCCATAAAAGAATGGTGCGTCTGGAGAGTATAAAACTCCGCAACTCTGCCACCCATGATTATTATCTGGGCTCATAATGATAGATCTAAAGGATCAAAAGCTCTTTTTCACTTGACCCCTTGTGTTTCCACAGAATCTTGAAATGTGATGCAATCTTGAAACTTTTTGATATGCTCAGCAGACGTATTTGTAGATTTGAATACTTCTCTCATTAGAGGAGATATAAAAGTTTGATATATTCCTTCGTCTAAAAATCCAAGCAAACCATGAAAAAATTTATTAAAATTCAATAGACCTATGGACTTGTTATGAAGTTTCAATTATGCCCAAGAAGCAATGGTAAACATTGTCATTAAAGTTCCATAACCACCTGGAATAATGATAAAAACATCACTATCGTTCACCATATCCATCATATAGTCATAAAAAGAATGAGTTAGCATCAAACTTGTGGAATCTTTGACGACCCTTGTTGAAGCTCTATGAAAAGGTATAATACTTTTCACTTCTATATCAAAACTTTTTCCAGCTATTAAAAGGTTATCAAAGAAAGTGATGTCAGTCCCTCCATATAGTAAATTGATTTTTTTATTCCCCATCTCCCTTACTAATTGACTTACAATATCAATATTTTGAGAAAAACTTACCAATTTGGAACCACCAAGAACACACTTTGATCGGATGAAGAAATTTATTACCTTGCGAAGACTCTGAAATATCCATCTATTAATTGATAAACTAAATTGTGAGATATATGATTATGATGAATGACTGACTATTTAAAAGGGAAGTTTCACAAAACAATAATCGACAGATAAGGCATTGGGTTTTAAATGAATCCTATCTGTCGGCAGCTATAAAATTTTCTGAAAATTACAGTAAACATACTAAACTATATTAATATGATTTTTCGTACTAAAAAGAACAATTTTTACAAATTTGATCTTTTGAAACAATATTTTCGAGACTATAACGAATCCATAGAGACATAAGCTCACAATGCACATAACCATTAGGATGTGTCTCAAGAATCTGCTGAATCGTTTGATCCATAGATTCCTTACTCAATCCATCTTTATAAATGCTATTTTATCTTCTCGATTTTTGGATACGAACCCCACAGATTTACATCGTGTGTCACAAGTCCATCGAGCGCATTTGAAGCACGCACCTATTCTTTTTGCTCTTCGTTTCTTTGCAAAAGTACTTTTACCCACACCTGACATATATTTATATGAATTTGGATACTCTCCAGGCAATTGAGCTTTTGCTTCAATCAACCATCGAATATCACTTGGAATATCATTAATCATTAGCACCCTCAATCTTTCTAATCGAGATCTATAAATCCTTTTTATGATATTTATTTGAAGAAAAGAATAATATTTACGGATATTTGAGAGTGCTAAATCCATTTGTAAATTCGAACTTTTGTTAAGGAAGATTGAATGAATTACATAGAAATGATGCGTATGAGATACGACTCTAAAAATAGAGTTTAAAAGTCTGTATGTCAGAAGGCATGATACGCATGTGATACGATTCTGGATTTAAACATTGTGTGTCAAAATCTGCACTTGAAATGCATTTGTTGTCGCGGAAAGATGATGTGATATGTTTGTGATAAATATGAATTTTTGTAATGTTTACCGATATTAATGATGATGGTTTGCATGATTTGTGATATAAGATTCTTTGTTCTCGATTGATGAAAACTATTACGAGCTAAATATTTTTGAATCGATATTTGATCGATCTGAGTATGAAAGGGGTATGATATATATGGGTCCACTACCCCTCCATGTGTGCTACTAGATATTATGGATCCACTAAATAGCCACATGCTTATGTGATTCGTAATCTAAAGTTACGAGATGTTTTAATCAATGAATATGTATATGAACCGTAACATGAAGTTACGAGATGGTTATGAAATAAGTGTCATATAAAAGTGATAAAGCTAGTAATATATCCAACTTATATGATGGACTCTTGAAAAAAAATGTTCACATTACAAGTAAAATGAATTCCAAGTTCTCCTATTATATATTGAAATCGAGAATGAAACGGAGAATATATGAACTCCCCTCAAGAAATTCAATACTGGAAATACAGATTAGGGATCTGTTAAGATGAGGGGGAGAAATTTGTAAATGATATATTTATCACACTGAAAGTGTGCAAATAAACTGAATGATACTGATGGTGGTGAAATATATAAAATAATATGATGGTGTAATAATACGCTGGAAGTGTTGGTATCTTATAAATTATGGAAAGATTATTATATGGAATACGCGTTGTACACTTTTTCCCTTGGTTGAGGTTTTGTCCCAATGGGTTTTACTAGCAAGGTTTTTAATGAGGCAACAGAGATGGCGTATTCAAATGAATAGTGTATTTTTCTTCCTTCATTAGGATTTTGTCCCACTGGGTTTTTCCTTATAAGGTTTTAACGAGGCATATTCATGGTATAATGAGGACTACTGGATAAATGATATAATTCCCCATAATGACAAGAAGACACTAGGGTAGCTGTTCTCTTTTTCCTTCGATCAAGTTTCTTCCCACTGGGTTTCTTGATAAGGTTTTAACGAGGCAGCACATGGATAATCCAATAAAGATGATCTATTTGAGGGGGAGCAATGATATGCTTCCACAATACTCAGGTTTTGTTCTACCGGGTTTTCCTAAGGGAACAATGTGAGTTCATAATGATCAGGTTTTGTCCCACTGGGTTTTCCTGACATACTGAAACACCAGTACCTGATGGCCACAAGATACAATTCAAGATGTTCAGATTGGGTTTTGTTCAAATCAATTAAATATATTTAGAAAATCTATATATATAATTACTAGTTGATGCATTTAATAAAATATTTAATAAAACCTATTTTCATTTTCCTCCAAAAGGAGTTATTTTTTTTAATTAATTATTCACTAATCTGCTAAAACCGTTACACCTTAATATATATATATATATATATTATTTATTTATTTTTTGGATCGGTTACTAAATTAATTCTAAATTTGGTAGCAAAAATATTCAAATGTGTAACAGCTAATGTTGGAACTTAAAGTTGATTGACACATTCAGAGCTGTTGTTGTGTACAAATTGTTATTTTTACCGAGTACCGAATCGAAGGATTTGTTTCTCGGGTCGATCTCTCGAGGAAAGCGGTTCGGAATTTAGCTTTGGTAATGATAACATATAAAATGAAAACAAATCCTAAACACACTAATCAAATAGGGGGGTTTGACCAATTACCAATTAAGAAATAATAAAAAGAAATAATCTACCTAAGACTATAAACGAAACAAAGATGGAGAAGCTAGGGAGTCGGGAACAATTAATTCAAGTTCTATTTGCACATAGGGACATTAATCATTCTATTCTAGATTGATGCTCTCGCTTAAGCATCTAGCGGTTTGCTCCCAATAACTCTTCGTAACAAGGGATTGAACATAGACGAACAAACTTGAGCATACGACACAAGCCAATTATCCCAATCCCAATAACTATTCGTAACAAGGGACAGGTCATCGACAAGCACGTATTTCAATCCAAAATCTATAGACTATCCAATTACGAAATCATCTACCTCATGCGAGCCTAAGTCTACGACTTCTCCCCTTTCGATTCTAAAAGTCGCTAATTAAATTAGAAGAAAGTTAATCGACTAATCATACAAAATCAACAAAACCCTAACTCGACTAATCAATATTCAATTGTTTCCAATTGCAAGATCGAAGTGTCACTCTTCGATTATATCAATCAATCAAACAAGATTTCATCAACTCGTAATCAAATCAACCCGCACAAGAACGAACAATTCAAGCCCGACAAATACACGTTAAACGAGAACAATCATCCCCTATCCCTAGCACTCAGAATTAGCTATGTATATCGAGTTCAACACACATAATCATTCTTCTCAAATTAATTAACCATTATTCATGAATTAATAAAGAGAGAAAAACTTACAATAAATCCAAGTTCCAATGTTGAATCCAAAATACAAGCTTAATTCCTAAATACTAAGAATAAGAAGAAGAAAAATGGAGAAGAAAGATGAGGGAAAGAAGAAGAAAAAGTGAAGAAGAAGGAGGAAGAACAATGGAGGGAGGAGTCGATTTTCGAACCTCGGCTATGGTCTAGGGTCAAGAAGATGAAGAAAAATGAGTTTGGGGGGCGTTTTTCTGGTGTTGAGAACGAGTCCCCATAAAAGGTCCCCTCAAAATCGAGCAAAATCGTAGTTTATAAAAATCTGGTCGCACAGGGGTTAGCGCCGCTAAGGTCTCCGGGGCAGCAGGCTCTGGGGTCGATAGGCCTTAGCACCGCGAAGGACTGGACTGCGCGACTTTGCGCTCCGGCTTCGTTTGAGCTCGTCCGAACTCGAAGTTGAGTTCTGTTTTTTCCTACGTGTCACTAGCGAACCCCTCTATACAATGATGCTTGCATGGCCAAATTATTCTTGAAATCCAGTTCTCCCAAAGCTTATGACCAGCACACCAAAGACGTGCTTCTCACGACTTTGCGTTTTGGGCCTGTTTGGACTCGTCCACGCTCGAAATTGAGTTCCGCTTCTTCCTTTATGTTGCCAACGAACCCGTCTACACAACCATGATTGCCTGCTCCATGTTCGGGCAAAATCTCTTCCTCACGGGGCTTCTGACCTGCACATAAAAAACAAGAAGAAAAATCGAAAAAACACACAAAAAACACATAGAAGACCAAAACAGAGTAAAACACACATAAACTACAAAAACGATTAAAAATCAACAAAAAGACCTAATATAGGAGAAAAGAAATGAAAAATAACAAGGAAAAAATGCAACAAAAATGGGACAAACAGCTGTAACCGCTATATCTGGTTGCATTGTTGGAAAAAAATATAATTGACACATTTTTTTTCTTTCTAAAAATCAGAAACACCAATAATTTTTTTTTATTTATGTTAATTTTCTTAATATATGCCACAAATATATAAATTATTTTATTCATGTTACTAATATAAACGATGCATGGTTAAAATAAAATTTAAATTTCAATTAATTTTGAATGATAAAAATAACTTAAGAAGGTAATAATTTTTACATGATAGAAGTACATGTCTAATTAATAAATACAAATAAAAACGTGTTTTATATCTGTGCAAATGGACATGATCAAATACTAGTAGTCATTCAAGGGGGAGTGTTATAAAATTAAATGTTAGGTGTAACAAATACACCGATTTTTAATATTTTATTATATATATATGTGAAATACTATTTTTTTTTATGTAATTATATTATTATAATTATGCCATCAGAAATTTTCTTATAAATAGGAGTTCATTATCTTCTGGAGCTTCATTTATAATGAAAATAAATTAAAAAATATCTTTTCTATATTCTCTCTATTTTTCTCTATTTTATAAGACTTTAGAAGCAAATCTTTGACCCTGTTTTGTTCCTCGGTTTTTCTATTCCTCGGCGGCTACAGAGCTACACTCACTGCTACGCTCTCCTCAAAACTTGACTAGCATGGATGTTGCACAGGTATATCTTCATCTGACACCCATAAACACATCGGTGTGTCAATTTTTGTCTTCGCGTATGAGCATTGTGTTTAAAGACTAAGGAGTTCGTTTGGCAGAATAAGCTGTTCCCAAGACCTGGATATTTTCGTAGAATTTGTGATAGTAGAAATATGTTTACTCTCTCGTCATTGTTTTTTGCAGTTCAATTACTCTTTTGTAATTTTCTCTTGGTCTCTTATGATGAAATGATTCAGCGCATCCATTAGCATATAGAGGTGAAACTTGGGGAGGAATGAAGGAACCTGCATAAATTTTGTGTTTTTTGGCATCATATTATTCGGATTTTAGATTGAGTGATTATTTCTTCAGCCCTATTACTGTTTAGCTAATGCTCTGTCCTTGATTTGTGGCAGCTTGAGAATGATGATGGATTTACTATTGTTCTTGAGCTTCTTGAAGCCGACCCTCTCTTTGAGAAAAAAAAGGCATGAAAAGTTTATTCTTCCTTTATTTAATTCATGAAATGAAGCTGGATTCTCCTTACAATGTTTTTCTTTTCATAGAAAGTGCTTCATGCTGTTGGTCTTGATCCAGAAAGTTCAGTGCGTGTAGAAAGCTTCTCTACTCCACAACAGATGAAGGATGTCTTAGATGTGTTGGTTAAACGAGCGAGAATCATAAACTTCAACGAGGTACCCTTTTCTACTTCCAATAATTTCAACCACCCGTAGAACTAATGGGACTTGATCATACAATTCATTAGTATATCTAAACACAAAGATATATGCTTCCAGAAGCTGTTGAAGTTTTAAGGACTTTTAAGTAAAAAGATACTGCTTGATGAATCCTATTATTTGTGATAGACTTATAGATGCAATTGGAATTCCGGACTGACGTATATTCCTGGGTTTCTAGCTTAAGTTATTGCTAATCTGAAGATTCACAGTATATCTCAAGTTAGTAAAACATGTTGAATTATAACAGTTTGGATCAATGGTGATGGTGTTGGCTTTAAGATGGGCAGAGTTTACCTGTAGTCTTAGGCTCTGCATTTTTCAGTTTATACTTTCCGAAGCTGTCTTTTGCCTGAATCAGTAAGGCAGTAATTTTCGCCAGAATATTCTGAATATAATACAATCTGTCCAAGATGTTTGAAAATGTGGTATATTAAACAAAAAAAGGTAGCAACATGGGATTTGTATCACATCTCAAATTCTTTTGTAATCCCTGGGTCATCATTGTTCAAATTGCAATAAATTCCCACAAGTAACTAAGGTCATTATTGAATGACTTGTGTTTCAGGTCGAACTCTACTTTGGAGGAGATGTTGTAAATTTTGGGGATTGTATTAGTCCAAGAAACGAACTAGAAGCTCTCCACTCTGTTCTTCGGGTCGTTGATATATCGCTATCTGGTGAAAGTTACAAAACAAAAAATATGATGGAGAAATTAAAAGAAGAAATCATAAATAGGATCAATAGAGTTGGGAAGATATATACTGAACAGACAAAAATAATTGGAGACTTCAGCTGTGGAAAAGAAAAGGATCTGTTAGATTGGGGTGTCACTAATGGCGTAAAATCGAAGCTGGACATAGCATGTAAGTCCATTTTGTACTTTCACGTTTTCCATTCTCTAATGAAAAAAAGATGGTTGCTGCAGTTGGAACACTTGTGATTGATAAAATAAAAATAATGAAAGGCGTGAATAAAAAGTAATTTCTGTTTATAAAACAAATGTCTAGACGTTGGAGGAGCAGGAAGAGGAGCAATAGCAAGGGAGAACCTCAATGTTGGAGATATTGCTCTTGAGGTCCCTGTATCTCTCATCATATCCGGGGAGCTTTTGTATGAATCTGATATGGTAATCTTATGTTTTATATAAGCTTGTGATTGATGCCATGCTATGAAGTTCTCTTGTGTTGTATTATTAAAAAAATACGTTATCGTGAAGGTAGTTTCCTATGCTTGAAAATATTTGTGGGATATCTGAGGAGACTATGTTGCTCCTGTGGAGCATGAAGGAGAAGTACAACAAGAAGTCCAAATTTAAATTGTATTTTGATACTCTTCCCGAAAAATTTAACACAGGTCAGCCATGTCTTACCAGTTGGACCTATAAATTCTCATCAAAAGAATTCATCTAATTTCCATTGCTACTTCTGGTTTGAGATACAAGGAACACTATCAAAATCTGTGTTCCTATCAGTTCTCCTGTTCTTATACATTTTCTGCCAAATGTATTTGCCGTTTGTTTTTCACTTTTCCATGAGTCAGGATTGAGCTTTGGTATTGGTGCTCTCATGGCCTTAGATGGAACCTTGTTGTTAGAAGAGATTGTGCAAGCCACAGAGGTATTGGGTCTTTCGACCTTTGTCAAATTTTTTGCTCTGTAATATTTCTTCTCTTCATATTATTTTGACAACTTGGTGTGGACCCTTGAATTGGATGCCAAAAAAAAAAAAAAAGTTATGATTTATCTAGAATAAGTGAATTCTGTTATTCTTATTTTTATAATAGTGCCTGCTTTCTTGTTTGTGTTGACGATAGATTCTTGATTTCCAGTTCACAAGATAAGTGAAATTAAGCTCAGACATACTAGAACTAGACCGGTATCCACTCTGATGTCAATTGTTTCCATTTGCTTCATAATTTTGTTACTTTTGACATGTTTCTTGTGTTAATTTTCTTGGGTGTAGATGAAACAAAGATCCAATCATTACGGAGGAAAGAGCAAGTAGAAACACTTAATACCGATAAATTCAAAATTTCACTCCTGGAATTGGATAAAAGATTATAAGGAACTATATTCTATTTGTGGTGGATTATTCTTTATTAAGAAATAAAATACAGTTTCTGATTTGTAGTTTACTTTCGTAATCAGTTTCCTATACGTGATTTGCTATTTTAGCAAATTTTTCCCTTTTATCTTTATTATAAAATATTTTATTTTCTCTTGATTAATGATTATTTTCCAGCACCTGCGGAAACAATATGATGAGTTATTTCCAACATTATCGGAGGGAAATCCTGAGGTATTTCCAGCAGAGTTATATACATGGGAGAACTTCTTATGGGCCTGTGAGTTATGGTACTCTAATAGTATGAAACTCATCTTCCCTGATGGAAAGCTAAGGACCTGCCTAATTCCTATAGCTGGCTTTCTCAATCACTCGGTAGTGTAAATCCTTCTGGGTGCATATTCTTTTCTTGTTTGTTCCTTTGCTAGTTTGAATAATTTGCAAGAAGACTACCCAAAATTGCCAAGTAAAAAAAAATAAAAAAAGGTTCTTCGTTTCTGCAATCCTATCTTAAGCCAACTATTTTGTTTCTCCTTACAGACATGCCCTCACATAATGCACTATGGCAGAATTGATGCTACTACAAATTCCTTAAAGTTTCCTCTATCAAGACCATGCTATTCGGGTGAACAATGCTATCTTAGTTATGGACATTTCTCCAGTTCTCATTTGTTGATTTTCTATGGCTTCATACCACAAGGCGACAATCCCTATAACATCATTCCACTCGGTACTTTTCTCAAGCTTACCTCATTTAGGTATTTTGTAACACTAAGTACAAGTCAAATGTGCGATACTCTAAACTTTCTTAAATAGTTACGATTGAATTCTCTTTAAATGGAATTACAACTACAAATATCTGCGGGATTTGTCCTATCATTAAAAATGAAATAGTAATATTTTTTGTAGATGCCCCTATTAACATTTATTTTGATTTTTAAAATTGTACTCTCAAGAGGAGGTATTTGAATTATAACAAGTGGTCTGTTTTCTTGTAATTATGTTTTCTTTTTGTCTTACATTTAATTTATTGTTACTATGTTTAACATTCTCAGATATTGATGTTGATGAAGAATCTGAGTTTGTTGCACGTCCATCTGAATGGAGCTCGCACATGGTGCGTGGAACATGGCTCTCCAAGAACCATAATATCTTTCACTATGGTTTGCCAACTCCATTGTTGGATCATCTACGTGGGGCCAGAAATTTAGCCAGTCCATCAAAAACCCTGGTAAAACTCGACACTGCTTACTGTGAAATAGTTTAGGAAAACCATGCTCTTGTAGTGTAGATGCTTATTTTCGTGAATCCTCTTTTATGACTGGATTTTTCAGACACGGGAGCACCTGGAAACTGATATCGATGTTCTTAGAGACCTGAGATCTACATTTGAAGGGATGATGGATGGTCTCCAGGAAGAAAATCCGGAAGAAGGGTAATTTTTGGCTAAGTGTAAATATATTATAATTCAAAATAAATTATAAAAACCATCTTTGAGGTTCAGATTTGTTGCAATATCACGTTAAACTTCAGAATTGCAAATGCCTCATTTGTGTTTCTTTCATTTTTTCACGAAGTTACACTTATTCGGTGAAGGTGGAGAAATTTGTAACAAAAATGCAAAGGGTTAATTACAAAAGCGGCGATTGAGATAAAACCTAATGGCAAAAACATAGAGTTATCTTCTAAATAAATCATACATATCCTCAACGTTTGATTTTATTGTACCGCAGTTCACCGTTGAGAGGAAGTTGTTTCTAAGTAAACACAAGCCTAAGGTTGAAACTGTGATTTCAAAAGTTGTGTGGTTTTGTTATGTAGTTACAGTAATGTGCAGTAGTCGGGGGTAGTTTTGTAATGACATCAAATGATCTTTGAGTGTGTAATTTTGAAAGAAATTAGATTTGAAACTCAGGGAGAACTTGTATTTTGCCCCACGATTAAATTAGTGAACCACACTGCGTATACTGATGGAAAATTTTCATTTATAGGGAAAGCGCAAGTTGGGATGTAAAGCTTGCAATTGAGTTCAAGAATTGTCAAAGGCGGATTATATCCTCGATCATAACTTCATGTGATGCCGGTTGTGAGTTGTTACGATCTGAATTGCGCAAATATACAGCAATTTAGCATCACTGTAGGTCAGTTGTGCCAACATCATAATTTATTGAGCTTTTCTTGAACAAAAATTGTATTCTAGTATGACATGCTTGTGTCCTTTCACTTTTTAGCTCGTTTCTTTTAACCTGTTGAGGTTTTTTGTTGGCAGAACTCAGAAGGCACCTCGGCACATTTATCTGCCTTTTAATCTGTTTCTAAGAGCAGTTGATATTGAGGTTTTGTGCAATATTTTTATTTTCTTTAACGAGCCCTAGGTGAACCTTGATATAATCAGTTCTAGGAATAGAGATAGTACGAATCTCATGCGATGCACGGGTTGAGATTTTAATTAATATTTATAAATTAAAAATTATCATTAAATAATATTTATAAATTAGAAACATTGAATCAATATGTACCTATATAATTTATTGAAAAAGTTACATAAAATTTAAAGTGTGCAAAATTACATAAAAATGTCTATTTAAAATTAGTACACTTCTCGTGCGTTGTACATAACTGATAATATATACATTATATTCATTTCAAAATATGTGTCATTTCAAAATTTTTATTCAGAAATTCGATTTGCCTATAACGTGATTCCATAAAATAATTATTTTGGTAAAATTTTATCATATATTTAAAAACCTATGTGAATAATAAGTATAAATATAAAACTTATATAGTTTAATTAATTAAAATGAATTTACTTTTGTATAAAATATCCAAATCAAAAAATTTAAGTAGTTGAGTAAACATAAGATTTTTTATGCAAAAAAAAAAGACATTCTTTATCATGCTAAAAAAATGAACAGTGCATTTCAAACAAAAATTATTTGAAATATCGTAACAAAAAATGAATTAAATCGAGACCCGCTAATTATACAAAAAAATATTTGAACAGAGCTTTTTCTATAAAAAAAAAAAATATCGATACAAACATATTATGTCAAAATATCAGTTCATACTATTTTGTCGGAGTTAGTGTAATTTTATTATGTTAATTTCATACGAAAAATTGAAATAAAATTGCAACCCACGCCTAAATACCAATATATGAGCCTGCGCATTACATAAAAAAGTACACTGTATATTGATTTATTTTTCAACAAATTTCCAATGAAAAAACAAATATCAATTAACCTAAATAAAGTTACTCACTTTATACCATATATTGATTAATTTATTTTCCATAGAAACAACCATCAATACCAAAAATAAATTCGTCCACTATATACCATGTATTAATTAATTCACATGATTTGAGTAATTAAGGTATCTTAAGATATGACTTAATTACTTTCTTAAATAATGAGCTGCAATTTCTATAAGTGATCATTTGAAATATACCATAAATTGTTAAATTCATTTTCCGAAATAGTAATTAATTTTTTTTGGAGGAAAATATTACTATTTAAAAAATATAATTAAACCTTTATATATATATATATATATATTCGATGCCTGAGTTTACTATTGAAAATGTCTGTATGGTATCTGCATCATTTGACCCAAGTTTTCAATATAATTATACACTTTATTTATTCCAGGAGAGTGGACGAGTCATTAGTAGAAAATGTTTATGTTGATACTTCACGAGAAAGTAATATAAGAATTATTTTTAAGTTACGTTGGATTAAGTAAACATATTAAGGTTAATTTTTAAAATTAAATGTTCAACTAAATGATCATATTTTTTTTTTCCAAAACGATAGATAATATTATAAATCAAAATGCACAAATGTACGAATACTCAGCAGCCAACGGCTGAATACACAGCAACCAACAGCTGAAAAAGTGGGAGAACAGGTCAGAAAACCGCCTAGAAACCCGGCTAGCAACATTAAAATAAAAACACTCGCAACTAAACTAACCAGCAACACAAACAACTAAAACAGCTACAAGGACCCCAACAGAGTAACACCCGAGTGTCGGATCCCAACAGGATAATAAATTTGACACCCGGGCAAATGATCATATTAAGTTATGTTTAAAAATTAAATGTTGGACTAAAAGATCATATAAGCAGTTGAATATATGGGTGGGCGCGGTCCGGGACGGTCCCTGATTTGACTTGTCCCGGTACCTGTCTCGTTTTTATGAACCGATCCGGGATAAGGCACCGTCCCAAATGGACCGATATCATTCGGGATCGGGACAAAACAGTTCGAGACCGAGACAAAACGAAACAAACATATAAACTAAATCAAATTGTATTGATTCCATTAAAATTTAAAGCAAACAACAAACATATTGATTCCGTGCTTTCGATTAAACAAACACACTCATTCAAGTATTCACTTAAACCAAATTATCAAAGAGTATTGATTCTATTATAAAAAACATACCGATCCATTAAGTTTAAGTCACCACTCACCAGCATCTAAGATCTAACATAAACGTTGTCTTTAAAACCAAATTACCAAATGCATTGTTTAGTTTTTTTTTTTTTTTTTTTTTTGGGTCATGTACTGGATTCCACATCATCTCTAATTACTTTATCATGTCTGAGGTATGTTCGAGACAGTTATATCTCCCAGGATTTGGAGGCCGAGGGCCTTAATATTCCACCTGGTACCCAATGGAGGCCAAGGGCCTTAATATTCTAATCGGGGTGTGCACACGAGCGGCCGAGGGCCAACAAGGGTCTTTTAGACCACAATTTAAGTTCAAGAACAATTTACAGTACAGTACAACTAATTTATTTTATGCTGCTTTTAAGTTTATGTTTACAGTTAAGATTATTACAGTTCCAGTTTTCCCACGAGCATGCAGATGTGCTCACACTCCCACAATTTTTTCTATTTCAGGTGACAGAGTCCAGCGTGCCGGGTGAGCAGACGTGGCAATCGTGGTCATGAGCAGAGGACATTTCTATACGCATTTTATGTCCTAAATTCATGAGCATGTATTTATATGTATGCGTGTGTTATGTATGTTTCAGTTTAAAGCTTCCGCTAAACTAGACAGTGCGAGACAATCAGACTGCATGTGTGATTCCATTATTTCCGTAATGGATTGATTTGGTTGCATGTTTTATTATGTCTGCATGAGTAAGATAAGAAAGTTTTCGTACCATCCCGCCAGGGGCGGATCTAGAAAATTTGTTGAGTGTGAGCCAAAACTATTAAGGAGTTAATAAGATTTCAAAGAAAAATGTTATTTTGACTATTTGTCCTTTTCACTAGTACAGAGCTCGTGCGATGCACGGGGTGCACAATTTTAAGGCTATTTATCCAGGCTTATAATTATATAATGAATAAAGAAAAATGTACGGGATATATATAGTACTGACCCGTGCAAAGCACGAGATATATTTATTTGGAGAATATTATATTATAAGATGCAATATTCAATAAAAGTTTATAATACGCAAGAAAATTGTACAATGTTCAATAAAAGTTTTATAATATTCAAGTGGAGTCTTAAAGTCTCTTGTACATTAAGACTAGAGGAATTTGCACTCTCCACTTAAACAATCTAAAAATATTACATAATTACATCCCTTATAAAATTCAAATTAACTAAATTTATTATATTTATTTGCATATATGCCTAAAAAGCTAATTTCCTAAATACATGGCAACTTCTCATTCTCTCTCCTCTCCCCTCATCTTCTCTCTTCTTCAAAGATGGCCTTTTCTCTCTTTTCTCACACAAAACCCTCCAACTCCTCCGATCCCCCTTCACACAAGTCCGCCACATCCTCCGATCCCCTTTCCGCCGCCGCATCGGCCTTTGCCTCGCTCAAGTACCGCCGCCCCGCGGGTGAGAACATCCGCGACGAGGCCCGCTGCCACGCCTCGCCCCACGGCTTCTCTGCCAAGTATGTCCCCTTCAACGCCGACCCATTCTCCACCGACTCCTACTCCCTCGACGAGATCGTCTACGAGCCATCCCCGCGTCATCTCCAGGTAGGCGATCCGAGAATCGTTTTCCATGGAGTCGACGAGAGAGAAGAGAAATACCTTTTCAGGGGATGATTTATGTTCAGTATATTTTCGGTATATTTTCGATTCAGGATAATGTCGGATGATTTCGGTATATTTTGTGTTGTGTTGTGTTGAGGTATATTTTCGGTATATTTTCCATGGAATCTACTGTTTTGTGTTGTGTTGTGGTATATGTACAGTATATGATCAGTATATGATTCACGGTTTTTGCAGTATATGTTCCGTGAAATTGTTCTTCCTGTAATCCTCCGGTTTAGCTTGTTCTTGAAGTATATGTACCGCGAACTTGTTCTTCCTGGAATCACCGATCGATCACCTCCGTTTTTNTTCCTGGTCACGTTGCGGAAATCACGCACAGAATATATGGAATGGTGGACGTTACAAAGGGTTACAGATATTTAGGCAATCGCGTAATTATTTTTTGTCCATTAGGTATACACCAAAATATTTGATACTGGATGGTAAAATCGAAATATCTTTTATTTCATATAGTATGTATAAAAGTTTCCCTTAAGACTACTGACAAAATAATATTTTAATCAATGAGTTTCCTTTCCTTGTAGCCAAATAGTAAATGTGATTTGAAGAGTACAACAAATCGATATATAGCTAACTTGTTTTTTTCATTGTAGTTTTTTTTCTATTTTTTTTTATAATGAATTTAAAGATATTCTAAAATATAGCAAAAATTATTTTTTTTATTACAATTAGGAATTTTACTAAATATAAACTCTCAATTTATGGTGTTAATCAACGTTTAAGTCTAAAAAATTAAGAATTTTTACCTCTTTTAATCAACGTTTAAGTCTAAAAAACAATAGAGTTATTATAAAATTTTTTTTCTACATCTTTTAAAATATTAAATATGAGCATGTTAGGGCTAGCTTGTAAAATAATTAATATATTATCTCACTAAAACATTTATACTAATAAAACTTTAATTTTAGCATATAAATTTATCCCTTGATATAAGAGAAAGTAACAGTTTTACTTATTGTTGTTCACCATATAATATTTAATTATTATTTTATTATATAATAAAAAAATATTGTTAAATAGTGTAGTAGAATTGTTATAAAATTATATGATTTTTTTTTTACAATATAGGTTTAATATTTTTTTATGATTTGATAATATAAACAAATCTATACTTAACTTTGACAAATAAAACAAATAAATACTTTAGTAAGTATTTAACGTATATACTAAATAGGAATATATTTGGTATAATCAAATACCAAATATAATCAAATAAGTCAAAGCGTACATTTTTATTTGATATCTGATTTTTTATTATTAAAATCTTTTTATTATACATACCTTTTTAAAATAAAACAAATAAATAAATCAATTAAATAAATAAAATATTGTAATACCAAAATAGTAATGGCATTTAATGCAGTTGACTTTTCTGGATAGTAAATGTAGTAAATAGAATCTCCTTTTATATAAGTATAGATTGTATAATACGGAAATAGTAATGAAATAAATGTTGTTGACTTTTCTTTATACTAAATCCGGTAAATGGTATACCTTTTAATATAAGTATAGATTTGTGAATCATGTTCATTCCAAACAATATTTATTGATTGCTGAAAAAATAATTATCCTCCAAAATATTTTGTTGCTAAAATCATCAAAACTTAAAATTTATTAATGTATTAACGTGTATTTCAAGATAATCGTGATAAGGAATTTTCATAAGCAATTTAGATGCAATGAATTAATATATTAGAAAAGAAAGCTAATAATTATGTTTCTAGATATGAACAATAATAAGTGGGAATACAACTAGTATATAAAAATTTGAATAAATACTTTTATCTTTTAATTTTTAAGTATAAAATTTCAGGTAACACCCGTGTAATATATGTGTTATAACGCTGCTACAAGATAATTTTGTTATGTTAAAAAAGGCTAAGACAATAAAAATTACATGAAAAATAAATAATAGAACATGGAAAAGAAAGAAATAAAAAAGGATGGACATGCACTACTAAAGGTAAATAAGTATTACGAAGCAATGATTCTTGTTATAAAGACAACTAGTACGTACCCCGTACGATGCACGGAATAGAAATATTAAATGAGTTATTTTCACAGGTCCTGTCTGTTTATGACTAAAATGTAATAGGGTTAACATCTATTCTCTACCTCTTTTAATAAACGTTAAGTCTAAAATACAATAGGGTTATAATATCTTTTTCACTTTTTTTTAATCAACATTATTTTTTTAGCCATAACATTAAATATGAGTATGTTGGGGCTAGCTTGTAATATAATTAATATATTATCTCACTAATACATTTATACTAATATACATTTTATTTTAGTATATATATTTTCCTTGATATAAGAGAAAATAACAGTTTTACTTATTCTTTGTTCACCAATCATTACAATTATATTAGCCATTTGCTGTTAAAAAAAAAAATCTATTTTTATTTAATCAGCCATTTTTTTATTAAAAAATAAATACTGCCAAATATTTAAATTCTATTCCGAATTTATCTTTCTATAAGTTTTAGAATCTGAGAAAAATAAAAAATTAACATGCAATAGCGCTATGATATGTTTAAAAATGTATCAACTTTTTGTGAAAATAATAAAGGGGCAACACGGGATTTTATGTAACAAATTAATGTACTGGTATGGATTTTTTAATGCTTAACAAACTAATGAAACAATCCCTGTTTTTTGGTCATCTAATGCAACAAACTCCACATGGTATGGACTGCATTTAACGTTGTGTTTAAAAAAATATATTAATTGCCATTAATGGCAAGTCATTAATGATAAGAGGCTTTGACTACAGATTTGACTTGCTATTTTTGATAAATAGTAATTCTTATTATATATATATATATATATAGATTACACTCATTAACTGGAAGGCAAAAGCATTATTTCCTCCTACAAACAGCATTTCATCCGAAAATTTTGAGTGTGGGCCTAGGCCCACCCTCGTCCCCATTTGCATCCGCCCCTGCATCCCGCAACAAGTCTGTACCGACATTGTTTAAAAGGGTTGGGTACCATGAACAGGACAAAAATAAAGAAAATATTTCACAACCTTATTTTTCGGAACTGGACCATTTTCGGTTTGATTCAGTACGGGAAAATTTGGTTTCTTTGCCCACCCCTAGTTGAATAAACCTAATCTGATTTTAAGATGATTTTGTACGTATCTTCAATTTCAATGTATGCACACAAAATATTGGTATGTATATTTTTTGAGATCAAACACAAATTTAAAAGTATATCCCAATTTAAATTTCTCATTCACTTATCCATTTATATTGCCTTAAATTTTAACGATATTATTTACTTTATTAATTAGATAAAATAATGTAAGATATATTAATAAGATTTTAGAATTCAAAATTTTAATCACTTTTTAAGAACACTGAATTTAAATTAATTTCAAATGTTAATGTATCTCAAAAAGCGAGTGATTGTCTGCATCTGTTTTATAATTTTGTTAGATAATAGATTAATAAATATTGTACAATTTTGAGAAAATGTTTAGAAAAACATATCTTATTCTTCTGTCTCAATTTTCACATAAAAAGCTATGTACATGGATTCTATTATGTAATATGACCGAAAACTAAACTATTGTATAGATTAATCAAAATCAAAATAAGTGAACATTCTTGGCTACAGCCGACTGGGCTCTTCGGGATGCGTAACCTAGAGGCCAAGCTCGAGAGACTGTGACACAGGTTGAAGCAGTGGAATTTAGAAGTATTTGGAGATCTTTCCCAGCTCCTTTCTGCAGCTCAGAGTGCTTATGCTGACGCTGAGCGAGCCTATGATCTGGACTCCACTCCAGAAAATAGGACCGCGATGCGCTGCTGTCACACTGAGTACCAACTCCATCTTCTTATGGAGGAGGATTTATTAAAGCAGAAGGCTGATGTTCGGTGGGTTGATGAGGGGGAGCGTAATACCAAGTACTTTCAGGGGTTTGTGAAGCAGAAGCGTGTCAAGTCGTATATCCATAGTATCGAGGATAACGGGTCATCACTGACTCAGAAGTCCCAGATACGGGAGTCGGCTGTGGCACACTTTCAGTCTCTCTTCACCTCAGACAGGGACTTGCTTACGGCCCCCAATGCTTCAATGCTTCATTCTTCCTCACCATCCCTCAGTCGGTCGACCTTGTTAGCCTTTGCAACCTCCCGAGCAGGGAGGAGGTTATGGAAGCTGTTTTTGGGATTAATCCCAACAGTGTCTCTGGTCTGGATGGCTTCTCATCTCTATTCTATCAGGCTTGTTGTGATCTTGTTGAGACTGATGTTGAGGAAGCTGTGGTGGATTTCTTCTCTGGTCACCAGATGCCGAAGTCCTTCACTGCTACCTCAGTCGTCTTGATCCCCAAAAGACCTTGCCAGAGCTCTTATACAGATTATAGGCCTATCAGCCTATGTAATGTAACCAACAAGCTCATCTCCAAAATTCTTAATGGGCGCCTTGCCCCTCGCCTTCCTTCTCTCATCTCTCCGAACCAGGGTGGTTTCATCAAGGATTGAGTCATTAGTGATAACATTCTTTTGGCCCAGGAGATGATCCACGATATATCTCATGCGAGCCGGTTGCGAATCCCAAACCTTACGCTGAAGCTTGACATGGCTAAGGCATATGATAGGGTCGAGTGGCCCTTTCTCAAGGAGGTGCTGGTCTGGATGGGTTTCCCAGAGCGATGGGTCAGCTTTGTGAAGGCATGTGTTGAGCACTGCACATTCTCAGTTCTGGTTATTGACAGTCCCACTGACTTCTTTTCTTCGTCTTAGGGCCTCCGGCAGGGGAATCCCCTCTCCCTCTCACTTTTTGTTCTGGTGGCGGACTACCTTTCTCATACCTTGACGCCTTCGTCAGTGAGAACCAGAGGATGACCTACAACACAATTGGATATGGTTCTCCCATCTCGCACCTCTCTTATGTGGATGACATCATTATATTCATTCGTGCGGGTAATGATGGACTAGTCAAGCTTATGCACCTTCTGGAGCACTATGACTCGGTCACCGGTCAGCTCGTCAACATGCATAACAGCATCTTCATCCTTTCTCCTTCCATTGCAGATTAGTGGGCGCAGTGGGTACACGACGCACTGGTTTCGCGCGCGGCAACATCTCCATCAGCTACCTCGGCGCCCCTCTGTACAAGGGTCATCTCACGAGTGCGCTCTTTGCAGATGTCAGACAGAGGATGAATGACCGGATCTCAAGCTGGTCGTGTAGACATCTTTTATTTGGGAGTCGTCTTGCGTTGATCAAGAGCACCCTCAGCGCCCTTCCGCTTCATCTCCTTATGGTCCTCGATCCCTCTCAATCCACGATCCACGAGTTAAAGCAGATCATGGCTCCTTATTTGTGGGGGCATGGGAAGGCTCCCGGAGGGGGAGACAGGTCCACTAGGTGAACTAGGATTCCTTTTGGCAGCCTTTTTCCGAGGGTGGCCTTGAGATCCACCGCTTATCGGATGTAGTCACCACCTTCTCTTATAAGTTGTGGTTGCGCTTCAGGGAGAGAAAGTCGCTTTGGGCTCAATACCTTCACGGGAAGTACTACCTTAGAGGCGTCTGTCATCCCTTTAGGGTGACAGCCAGTGCTCACGATAGCAGACAGTGGAGGCGGCTCACCAAGGTAGGTAGGTGCGCCCAGGAGCACATCTTCTGGACGCTGGGTAAGGGGGATGTTCTTTTGTGACAAGTGGTGGTTTGGTGGGGCCTTTTTTTAGCACTAGGCAGGTCACTCGCTCTCCTTCTCTGAGGGTGAAGGACCTGTGGTCCAATGGGTCTTGGGATAGAGATAGGTTAGAGAGGGTGTTGGGTACTGAAGCAGGCTTTAGTGACCAGGTTTTAGATCAGATCCAGTAGATTCCCATCTCGGAGGAATGTTCAGACAGTATGAGGTGGAGATTTACATCTTTGGGGTGCATTTTCTACGACCTCAACTTGGGGAGAAGTTCAACTGGGTGACCGGCCTAACTTTCTTTTCGGGGCCATTTGGACTGACCTGCTTACCTCGACCATCTTTGTCTTCCTTTGGCGTCTCTTTCTGCGCTGAATTTTGATCGACGTTGTGCTGACGAGGAGATTTTCTTTTCCTTCGCGGTGTTACTGCTGTGTCGGGATCGAAAATTTTCAAAATGAGACTTTTTCCCATTTGTTTCTAGAGAGTGAGGTTGCGAGGAGAGTGTGGGAGCATTTTGCCACTTATACTCATATATCTCTTCCCACCACAGATAGCTTTTTTGAGCTCCTAAGTTTTTTCTCACTGCGCACACAGTGTAAACACGTGAGCTTCCTCATTTCTTGTCTGATCTTGTGGTCCATCTGGACAGAAAGAAATAGTGAGAAGTATAGGGATACTACTTTTATGTGCTCTCACATTGTTTTGTAGCTTTAGCGACATCTATCTCTCATCGCAGCTCTAGGTAGACTCACACCTACATACTGGACAGGTTGCACGCTGCCCCACCGCTTCGTACCATCCCCGATGCTGCATGTCCAGCACCCACGGCCCAGAGTCATTGTTTGGCTGAGACCCGATCCCCTTAGGTTAAGCTAACCACTGACAGATCCTTCGACCGACTTAGCGGAGCTGTCGGAGGAGGAGGCCTGATTAGGGACCACAACGAAGATCGCATTACTGCCTTCCACGCCCTTCTTCAGGCCACCTCGAATTATGATGCCGAGGTTCAGGCGCTTCAAATCAGTTTTCAGATCGCAAACTCTATCTATTCTCACATTTGGATTGAGCTGGATGTTTTCGCTGTTGTCACCCTCTTGAGCTCAGGCCACCAGGCTCCATGGCAGATTCAGCACCCGCTCATGCGCATTAGATCCACACTCCAGTCGGTCTGCTACCGGATATCGCACATCTTCTGCGAGGGGAACCGACCTACTGACTTCCTTGCTTGCATCGGCGCCTCCACTCCTCAGAGGCGCATCTTTCAGTTGGACGACACTCCTCTTCGCCGCCGTACTCTTGTGTGGATTGATCAGATTGGTTACCCATCGTTCAAATTTGAGTAGTTGTTTTGTTTTTTATGCTTTAGACCACTCGTGGCGCAGACTGTTTGCCTGGGCACCTGTTAGCTCAGTTTCAGATTTTTCGCTTTCGCTGTTGTTTTTCTTTTTCCTTCTCTTTTGTTTTTTAGCTTTGGTTGTGTTGCTTGCTATTTGAACTTGTAGATCTGTGATTTTTCAGCCCATTTTGGGTCTGTTTATATATATAGGTTGGGGGTTCTGCCTTAACCCACAACCTTTTAGGGGTGCTTCTTCCAAAAAAATAAAAATAAAAATAAAAAAAATAAACTACTACCTCTAAAATATTCATGGTCTATGCAATTGTTTTAAATAGCGCCATGTAGCTCGCAATAGCACGTTATAACGCTTTTTTTTTAACAAAACGCGACGTAGCGATATATATTTATCATTTTTTTTTCAAAAATTTTTACGCAAAATGGTGAATGCCACATAATTTTACGCTATTATGCTATTTTACGATATTTTACGCAATTTTGCGTTATATTTCTGTAACGATGTTTAATCAATAAAATATTTAAAAACTCATATTTTTTAAAAATTTGAGTCATATTTTCAAATTTTGTTAATGATTTAAAATTAAAATATAAAAATGCAAAGTCCTAAGTTGAATAGTGTAATTTTATCGACCTAGTTCTATTATATTATTTTATTTATTCGTATTTGACATGTAAATTAAAGAATAAAAAGTTCGAATCTAGTTGTTAGAATTAAGTTGTAGTTAAATTAAAAAAAAAAAGTTAATGAAAATGTACGTTGATGTGCAGTTGCACCTTGAATCGACCTTCCAACGATCCTTGACCGCCTTTGCTCCCGGAGACCTACAAAGACGCCGGGAGGTGTTCCCCGCGCTGAACCACTGACGATCAAGTCAGTAAAGATTCTGGAAAGCTGTATAGAACTGTATGAAATATTTTTAGAGTATAGAGTGCGATTAACCTTACCTCTTCCTCAATTTTACCTATTTATAGAGGGTATTAGTTTCTTCAGTACGCTTGGTTCTTCCTCCATTAGATCACTTATTCCTTTATGAACCACCTTCAAATCATTGCTAGACCGCCGCAAACACCTGCAAGAACCCAACGCCGGGAGAGGTCCCGGCGTCGGGCCTCCGACGCTCAAGTCAGTAAACAGAGGAGAGGAAGATGAAGCTCTGTAATGTAGAGTTGTAATGCATGTAGAAAATGCATAGAATGTGGGGGAGAGAGCTGCTCTAAGAGAGCAGCAGCAGCAGAGAGATGGAAAGTGTATAGAATGAGTAGAATTTAGGGTTTAGGGTTACCTCAACCCCTTTATATAGAGGGAACTACATGCTTGAAGTACCCAAAATGCCCCGGTCGGTTTACCTGAAGTGTCCAAAATACCCTGGACGGTTCGCATTCCATCTTCCTCCTAGTCAGCTCAAGATTCTTTATTATCCAATTACTGCCTCTAGATCATGCTCTTGTAGTCACAGATATGTCCAGTGGCGCAGAGGTCTAGTAGCGGAGACCTCTAGTCACGGAGATGTCTAGTAGAGAAGACGTCTAGTAGCGGAGGTCTAGTAGCAGAGACCTCTAGTCAAGGAGACCTCTAGTCACGGAGACGTCTAGTAGAGAAGACGTCTAGTAGCGGAGATCTCTAGTCACGGAGACGTCTAGTAGAGAAGACGTCTAGTAGCGGAGGTTTACTAGCGGAGACCTCTAGTCACGGAGATGTCTAGTAGAGAAGACGTCCAGTAACGGAGGTCTAGTAGCGGAGACCTCTAGTCACGGAGACGTCTAGTAGAGAAGAAGTCTAGTAGCGGAGGTCTAGTAACGGAGACCTCTAGTCACGGAGACGTCTAGTAGAGAAGACGTCTAGTAGCGGAGAGGTCAAGTAGCGGAGACCTCTAGTCACGGAGACGTCTAGCAGAGAAGACGTCTAGTAGCAGAGAGGTCTAGTAGCGGAGACGTCTAGTAGAGAAGACGTCTAGTAGCAGAGAGGTCTAGTAGCGGAGACCTCTAGTCACGGAGATGTCTAGTAGAGAAGACGTCTAGTAGCGGAGAGGTCTAGTAGTGGAGACATCTAGTCACGGAGACGTCTAGTAGCGGAGAGGTCTAGTAGCGGAGACCTGAGCTCTAGCTCCTCTTATCCAGTCGAGACGAGATGACCTCTCGCAAGTCTAGCAGGTCGAGACGAGTCTAGCAAGTCGAGATGACTTTTGGCAAGTCTAGCAGGTCGAGATGACCTCTAGCAGGTCGAGATGAGCTCTGGCAAGTCTAGCAAGTCGAGATGACCTCTGGCAAGTCTAGCAGGTCGAGATGACCTCTAGCAAGTCTAGCAAGTCGAGATGACCTCTAATTATCTTCTTAGAGCAGCTCGACCTTCTCATACTCAGTCACCGAGACCTTCAAGTCTCGTCTAGAGTATGGCTATATCAATTTCCATAGTGGGGTGAAAAAGACTATTTTCACTAATAAATGTACATAGAGGTGTACATAACACTCACATGAAGTGGGGTCCACTTGATTTTTTATTTTTGGTCGGTCCCACTCAATGTGAGTGCTATGTACACCCCTATGTACAATATCATGTACTTATAGCATTTCTATTCCTTTTTTATCTTAACCTTGCACGTGTACCTTGTGGACCACCTCTCATAACCGTCTCTATAGGTCGACTCTTATTTTTATATGGTACTTTTATAGGTCGGCATCTCATTATAAAACGCCTTTAATGTCTTATACTGAACAACTGCTAAGCCGAGCAACTCCTAAGCCGAGCTATTGACACCACAATACTTCTAAAGATCGAGCAGCTCCTATGTCGAGCTATTGATAACGGGGCGGTTTGGTCCTGAACTTACAACTTTAGCTACACTCAGTTCATTTGCCGAGCTAATCTTGACCGATTTATCGAACTATTCTTATGTGCTATATCATACATACTTAAAATTAAAGTATGACTTATCTTATTATATTTTCGTTGTTTGTTTTTATTTTTTAGTATATTTGTTTTATTATTAAAATATTTATATTGTGATTTTTATATTAAATATTTGTGAGGAACAATTTTTAAATGTTATTTTTGAATTCATTCAAATATTATGAAAATTTTTGGAATCAATTATCCAACTTTATTATATACAAATATATATATATATGATATTTTTGTGAAAGAAAAAATTATACTTAAATAATTTACGGAACCCCACAACACTATTTATTTACAGTACGCAATATAAAGATATGCGACATATTACAACGTATCCGTCTTGAGATCCGCGACACATTACAACCTACTACCTCCTATTCTTTTTAAATGTCATTTTGGCTTTATTAACTATTAACCAAAATAAATGTCGTTTTGGATCTTTTGTACATATTTTTCCATTATTACCCTTATTTAGTTAATAAATACACTACGTCTTTTCATATTCTCTTCATCTTTTTTTTTTAAAACATCAATCTCTATCTTCATTAATGAGGGTTATTATTGACAAAAAAATTATTCTTAATTAGTGTGCAACTTCCCAAAACGACACTTATTATGAATAGGAGGGAGTATATTATTGTATCCGTCTTAAGACATTGGTCTATAGCAACAATGTGCGGCTACGGCGAGTGGATGACTTCTGTTTTGACTCCCACACCTAATGAAACCTAATTATTGCACAATGGAAAACAAAAGCAATTGTTAAATAGGAAAAGAAATAGGGAAAAGCAGGCATCGCATTCGCATCATATTCATACCCCATATTTTTCCTGACCACAGAAATGAGAAAATTAAAATAAATAAAATTAATAAGATTCGTTCTCACGTCTCTCTCATCTGTTGTCTGCATTGGTAGTTCCCTCTTCCTTTGTTTCTTCTTCAAACAAAAGAAGAGAGGAAGAGAGGAACAATCTCGCAAATTCGTACAAAAGAAAAATTGACAATCGAACATTTTTTTTTAAGTATACTATATTTTATTCGTACCGAAGTTGCTGCTGCTGTTGTTTTATTTCTTTTTTGTTTTATTGTTGAGAAGGAGGTAAAAAAGAGGGAAAAAGGATGTTGGTTGCAAATAGTTTTGATTTATGGCAGAAGGACACCTTCTTTTCTGCCGCCGAGGAGGTTCAGCTATCCGCCGACATGTAAGTGTGTGTTCTGTGTGTGCATCTGAGTTCATGTTTTATTTGGTGGCTCTTTGTTTGTTAAGACGAATGGATCCTTTCTGTTTGTATGTGCAATTTATCTGTAATTTTCTCTCTCCCATTCCATTTTCATGATGGATTCAGTGTTTAGGGTTTTTCTTTTTATGGAGGTTTTGGAAAATTATCATCTCCGCTTGTTGTTTTTTGATGAGTTTGCATATCTTTGCTGCCCTTGTAATGATTTAATTTGCATATATATTTAGCGTTTTTGGTTTTTGGGATATACTATTGATTAGTTAGGTGAACTGTGTCTCTGTTAGAATGTATGTAGTTGTTTTTTTGTTAAGCAATGCTAATGTTCTGTAAAAATTGCTGTAATTACTTCTGTTAAATTACAGTTATATGATTATATGGTATATGCATTTTAGTACAGAAGTCATTTTTCGGTTTCCTTCTTTCAAAATTACTTGGTGTCCTTGCGATTATACAATTAATGCGTATGGTATGTGGTTCTCAACCTGTTTAACTAAAGGCTATGCCTAAAAATAATTAAAAAAAAAAGAAAGAAGCTAAAAACGACAATTTGCTGTGCTTTTATGCTTTGCAGTATGGAATCCGGTTACAGGACATGGCTCAGAGCAAGGAGAGAGAGCTCCATGTCTCAGCAGTTGGACGAACTTAGTCGAGAGCTTCAAATGGCTTTAGGCACTACAAAATGGCAGGTCATATACTTCATTTTTATGTATACATTTCATATTTCTCATTTCCGGCAAAACGAATTTGTTTCGCTCGTCAAACAGAATGTCTTCATCAAGCCTTTCCTTTGTCTTATCTGCTATTTCTTTTGAATCAGTAGAAAAAAAGTTAAATAATGGCATAATTGTTTATTGATAATTTCTGTAACTGATTTTTGTGGAGTCTTTAGTTCATTATATTTTCTGTAATTATTTAATTGTTATATTATATAGTTGGAAGAGTTTGAGAAGGCTGTTCGTCTAAGCTACAGAAAAAACAGTGACGATATCACAATCACCCGACATAAGCAATTTGTTTCTGCTATAGAAGGCCAAATTTCACGTATTGAAACATCACTGAAAGAATCGTTGGACGTGAAGGGAAAGAAACCATTTCGGTGGGTAAATTTGGACGAACAAGAATGTGACGACTTGGCTCTTTTTCTTTCTGGGACTCCACGAAGAATAAAAAATGAAGGCATAAATATGGGTCCCATGGAAACTTGCTCATTTAGTACAGAAGGAGATTGCAGTTTTGGCTGTGAGGTTAATCCCAAAAGTCATAGCCTTGCAAGTAATGTGGATCTTAACTGTGAGCTGCAGGAGGTGCAATCTCATGTGACAGCAAATGAGATCGCCTATGAAGTGGATCAAGCTATTAGGGTTTCGCCAGATAGGACGGCTTTAGAGATTGTCATTGATAGTGATGATAGAGACAAGCAGGCGCTTATAGAAGTAACACCTAAGGAGAAGGGTTTCAAGCCTTTCTTTTGGAGACCAAGGGGTGAAATTTATTCTATGATGAATTGGATCGAGCAGGTAATTTTTCTTACCATAAATTAGGAGTTGGAGGTTTAGGTCTAGTTGTGTCTGTGGTTTTATTTTCAGTAAGTATTGTTTTCTGCTTATTGTTGCATTTATAATTTTGGAATAATTAGAACGACCACCCCCGATGTTTGGTGTATTTTCCATTTTTTTCTATTTGAAAAATATAAAAGAACATAGAGATGATTCAGAATTACTGGACTCCTCGAGGTTTGATTCGGTCTTACATTTCCTCCTTCAAGAATTTTAAAAGTCCGTTTACAATTTATTAAATATTATGATTACCATTTTCAAGATTGTGGCAGAATCCAACATCACGCATGGAATTTTGTTGTTTTATTGTAGTTATCGCAACCTATGGGGGGAGTTATTGCAAATATTCCAAAAATTTATTTCACTTGTTCTCATTTGTCTCTTCATCGACCATTCTGATCTCTATACAAACAACAAAGAAATAGTTCTTTGTTCTTTTTTATTTTCAATTGGTAAAGGGGTTATTGTTTATGGATTTCAACTAGTTTTTATTTGGTTTGTTTTTTAACTATAGTTAATTTTGAAAAAATGTGGTATGGTTAGTTGTTAGTGGATATATTAAAATAATATTTAAATAAAATAATTAAAGTTGATTTGATGTAAAGTAAGAGAAAAATGATTGGAAGTGATGGTTAGTTAAAATTATGTGAGTGAAAATTTTTTTTTTAGTTGAAACAATAAACAATCACCCCCTAAATTAAATGTCTGTTTAGATGCAAATGACTCATTATCAACAGCTTTGTCTGAAGATATTTTAAGTATCCTGAATATTTTTCCCGGTTTTACAGCACGTGGGAGGAGGTCATAGAAGTCATAGACAACAAATTTCACCAGTGTTGCCAGTGAAGTCTATACGTTTCCTATTAGCTTTGATGCTAACCATTTTTTTAGTCGGTATGCTTTTCGTCTTGTATCTTCTATCGGCAATGCATTCTCCAAATCTTTT
>BKCP01002224.1:1205093-1217309 GCA_008636005.1 Striga asiatica
CATCCTAGACCTCAAAATTAGTTGATGATAATATATATTGTTTCTTGAAAAAATAGAGAAAAAGAAAAAGAAAAGAAATTGCATCTGAATATGTTGTTTTTATGTAAGATATAAATCCATGCACTTTCCTTGTTATTGCAGTGCAACTTCCTTGCAGCTGCATAGCACTTTCATGGAAGCCACTTTAGGCTGAAAAGTTAGCTTAAGTAATTTCTAGGAAAGCCACCCTAGTTGCTTTTAGTTCTTATAAATAGGGATGCAGTTTTGTATTTGAAAACACAAAAAAACTGAATACTCAATACATTGAGTTGTTAAAAATCTTGTTCTATCCTAAAAGTGTCCGTTTGTGCCGGGACTAACAAGTGGTATCAGAGCTATGGCAAGCCAAGATGCTGCGTCGACGGTGCAAGGAAGCGGAGCAGATGCTTCACCGCGCCAGGAGGTTATCATCCACATGACCGTGCGGGACGTTGGCGGGGCCAACTGGCCGGTCCTCACACGCACTAACTACGGCGAGTGGGCGGTGCTGGTGAAGGTCAAGTTGCGTGCGCGCAAGCTTTGGCGGGCCATCGAAGAAGGCACCGAGGATGAAGAAGAGGACTGTGCAGCGGTGGAAGCGATTCTATCTGTTGTGCCTCACGAGTATGTGAAGTCGCTGGGCGCAAAGGACTCCGCAAAGGCTGCTTGGGACGCCCTCAAGGCCATGCGCATCGGGTCTGATCGCGCAAAGAAGGCGAAGGCGCAGCAGCTGCGGCGGGAGTATGAGGCGCTAGCGTTCCGCGACGGCGAGGCAGTGGAGGATTTCTCGCTCCGTCTGCAGTCGCTCGTCAGTCAGCTGGCGACACACGGCGTCACCATCACCGACGAGGAGGCGGTCGAGAAATACTTACGCGTCGTGCCGCTTAAGTACTCTTAGATCGCGCTCGCCGTCGAGACGTTGATCGACATGTCCACCCTCACGATTGAGGATGTGACTGGGCGCTTGCGGGCGGTGGATGACCTCGTGGAGACGGCGACGATAACTACCAGCGGCAATACTGCTGACCGAGGAAGAATGAGCGGCTCGTATGCGCGAGCGGTGGCCTGGGGAAGGCTCCTCCAGCCGTGGCAAGGCCCCGCAGAAGAAGAAGAAGAAGGACGGCGACAACGCGCGTCCGATCGACAAGGACACTTGTCGACGCTGGGATTGCAAGAATCCCAAGAAGGAGAAGAAGGAGGCGCACCTCGCATAGGTGGACGACGAGGAGCCATCTTTTCTCATGGCGAAGTTCTACACGTTGCACGACGTCGAGCTAGAGTTGGAGAAAGTCAAAGCAGCGGATGCGGAGCAGGGAAAGGCACTACAGGCACTACAGGCAGTTCACCTCGACGAGTCGAGTGCCCAAGTCCACCTTGGACGAATGGGCGGTGGCATGGAGCAGAGGTGGTACCTGGATTCCGGCGCCAGCAACCACATGACCGGCTCCAAGGAATCCTTCTCCGAGCTTGATGACGGCATAACGGGGACGGTGAAGTTCGGCGACGGCTCGAAGGTGGAGATTCGAGGTCGCGGCACCGTTATCTTTCGGTGCCAGAACGGCGAGCACCGCGCATTGACGGACATGTACTATATCCCGCAGTTGCGTTCAAGCATCGTCAGCATCGGGCAGCTGACGAGCACGGCTGCGAGGTGCTTGTCAAAGGCGGCGTGCTAAAGCTCAGGGACCGAGACCAGCGGTTGTTGGCCATGGTCCAGCGTTCCCGGAACCGCCTCTACCTCCTCGACATGAAGGTGGAGCAGCCAGTGTGCTTGGCGGTACGACACACTGAGGAGCCATGGCTATGGCATGCTCGGTTCAGCCATTTGAACTTCGACGCACTCGGTCGGCTGAGGAAGATGGTGCGCGGGCTCCCGCACATCGAGCACGCAGGCGAGCTGTGCGACAGCTGCCTGGCAGGGAAGCAGAGGCGGCTGCCCTTCCCAAAGGCAGCTAAGTATCATGCGGCGGACGTCCTCGAGATCGTCCATGGCGACCTCTGCGGGCCGATCACGCCGGCTACGCATGGCGGACGGCGCTACTTCCTGCTGCTCGTGGACGACTGTAGCCGTTTCATGTGGCTGCAGCTTCTGACGAGTAAGGATCAGGCGGCGAAGGCATTCAAACGATTCCAGGCGCGAGTTGAGGCAGAGTCCGGGAAGCGGCTGCACGTGCTGAGGACGGATCGAGGTGGCGAGTTCACATCGGTACGCAAACCAGGGGGTGGTGCACCATCACACTGTGCCGTACTCACCACAACAAAACAGCGTAGTGGAGCGGCGGAATCAGATTGTGGTGGGCATTGCCCGAAGCATGATGAAGGCAAAGGACATGCCAACGGAGTTCTGGGGAGAGGCTGTGAGCACGGCGGTATTCATCCTCAACCGTGCACCCACGAAGGCCCTGAAGGGCATGACGCCATTCGAAGCTTGGCATGGTAGGCAGCCCGACGTCTCGTTTCTAAGGACGTTTGGGTGCATTGGCCATGTGAAGAAGACGAAGCCCTTCCTGTGCAAGCTTGAGGATAGGAGCACACCGATGGTGTTCTTAGGCTACGATGAGGGGATCAAGGCCTATCGGCTCTACGATCCGCGTGAAGGCAAAGTGGTGGTTTCATGGGATGTGGTGTTCGACGAAATGGCGGCCTGGGATTCGGAGAATCTTGGCACGGGGGAAGCCCGTGGCGTCGGCGGTACGTTCGTCATCGAGCATTTGGTGATCCACAGAGGAGGAGATGCGGGAGTAGAGAAGCCAGATGTGGACGCGCCAAGTCCAGCAGCTGTGGCGGCGTCGGATGAGTTACGAAGTTCGGCCATGGCGGGCACGGGCGAAGAGTCTCCACCAGCAATTGCACACACGCCCCTACCACAGTCCCCTGCTGCGGCTGAACAGGGACCTACCCAGCGACGACAGTTGAGTTCGCCTCTCCTCCAAGCGACAAAGATGAGTATATGGATGCCTTCCACGACGGCAAAAGGGTGAGGTTTCGCAGGATGGAAAACCTCGTTGGCAACTCGGCTGTACCAGGCTTGGCGAGCCGATTACTCGACGATCAGGAGCTGCTCCTCGTCAGCGCTGAGGAGCCATCGACTTTCGTGCACGCCGAGCGCGATGTTAATTGGAGACGTGCTATGCTAGAGGAGATGGAGGCGATCGAGGAAAATGAGACGTGGGAGCTCGTCGATCCACCTCAAGGCTGTCATCTAATCGGGCTCAAATGGGTCTACAAGGTCAAGCGGGACAAGTGTGGCGCCATAGTCAAGCACAAGACGCGCCTCGTTGCTCGCGGTTTCGTCCAGCGAGAGGGCATTGACTTTGATGAAGTTTTTGCACCACTGGCGCACATGGAGTCAGTTCGCCTACTGCTAGCCATGGCGGCATCAAAGGACTGACGCATTCATCACCTGGATGTGAAATCGGCCTTCCTCAATGGCGAGCTAGCAGAGACGATTCGTCAAGCAAGCCCCGAGCTTCGTCGTCAAGGGAAAGGAGCACAAGGTGTTGCGGCTGCGGAAGGCACTCTATGGGCTGCGACAAGCCCCGCGAGCGTGGAATGCCAAGCTCGATGCCACTCTGGGTACGCTTGGGTTCACGCGCTGCGCGACAGAGCACGCGCTCTACACGCGGCGACGGGGGAAGGAGGAGCTCGTTGTCGGCGTGTATGTGGATGACTTGATCATCACTGGGGCACGAGAAGAGGACATCAATGGTTTCAAGCGCGAGATTGCAGCTCGTTTCCGCATGAGCGATCTCAGGCAGCTCTCCTACTACCTCGGCATCGAGGTGAAGCAGGGGACAGACTCCATCACTCTCTGCCAACGTGCGTATGCGGGGAAGCTGTTGGAGCAGAGCGGCATAGCTGACTACAAGTCATGCGCGACTCCGATGGAGGAGCGGCTAAAGCTGACGAAAGCCAGCACCGCGGGGAAGGTGGATGCAATACTCTACCGGAGTATTGTCGGCGGGCTGCACTACCTAGCCCACACTAGGCCAGATATCGCATTCGCTGTGGGCTAACCGTTTCATGGAGGACCCCCGAGAGGATTATTGGGCTGCGGTAAAGCGGCTGTTGCGCTATTGTCAAGAGGACGATGGACCAGGGCATCATCTTTCCCAAGATTGGCGGCGGAAGTTGGCTGCGGCTCACGGTTTTCAGCGATGCAGACATGGTAGGCGACATTGATGGGAGGAAGAGCACCTCCGGTGTGCTCGTCTTCCTTGGATCGGCCCCAATCTCATGGCAGTCGTTGAAACAGAAGATCGTGGCGCTGTCTACATGCGAGGCGGAGTACGTGGCGGCAGCCACAGCGGCGTGCCAGGCGGTCTGGCTGCGTCGGTTGCTGAGCGAGCTGACCGGCGAGGAAGCTCGTCCACCAGCTCTGATGGTGGACAACCAGCCCGCATTGCCCTTGCAAAAAAAATCCAGTTCTCCATGACCGGAGCAAGCACATCGATACCCGTTTTCACTTCATCCGTGATTGTGTCGATGAAGGACAAATTGTTTTGGAGTTTGTCGAATCCGGACGGCAACTCGCAGACATCCTTACCAAGCCACTCGGCCGTCTTCGGTTCATGGAGCTGAGGACCAAGATTGGAATGATAGGAAACAAGCAAGAACAGGGGAAGAATTGTAAGATATAATCCATGCACTTTCCTTGTTATTGCAGTGCAACTCCTTGCACTGCATAGCACTTTCATGGAAGCCACTTTAGGCTGAAAAGTTAGCTTAAGTAATTTCTAGGAAAGCCACCCTAGTTGCTTTTAGTTCTTATAAATAGGGATGCTGTTTTGTATTTGAAAACACACAGAAAAACTGAATACTCAATATATTGAATTGTTAAAAATCTTCTTCTATCCTAAAAGTGTCCGTTTGTGCCGGGACTAACGGTTTAGATATTCGAGTTCAATCGTACTAGGGGTGCTTATTTAATTATTCTACTTATTAAGCTCTGAAAACTGTTTGATTTTTATCATGGGAATAAAGCTGTCAGATATTAGTTGAAAATTTGTGTGATTATTGTTGATGAAACCATTTTCACGGGAATAAAGCTTGCACTTTTGTACTAAATTCGATTTTCTTTATGTACTTAGTTTCATATCGTGTGCATGTATCACTGGATAAATGGTCATGTGAAATCATGCTAAACATTATTCTTTTGTTGCTGCAGTGCCCTTTTTAGTCTACTCAACTTAAGCAATGATGGATGTTGTTGATTGTGAGCGTAAAAAAGTGGTATGTGTAATACTTTTTTTATCAAGTTCTCTTTGACAGTTGTAGTTTCGAATTAGGACATATATTGATATTATGAGAAATCATGACATAAGGATTGTGTTGTGGACCAAATAGGTTTTGATAACTGGGTAAGTTTGTCACAGATTTAAATCTGATAATTCCGAATCCTTAAAAACTGATCTATGTAGTTTGTTTGATTTATTTTATATGATTCAGTGAATTTATTCTTGGCTCTAATCCATATAGTATTGGGTCTTTTGAAATCATTTCCGCCAATCCTCCAATTTTAATGAAAATGTTTCCATCCTTGGGCAATGCTTCAATTATTTCATATGCTTTTCATACAGATTGTGAAATTATTTGGGGGCCTTCTTCAGCTCAAGTGCGGATATTATTTGTTCGTCTCATTCTCTTCATGTTTGAGGATTGTTACTGGCTGAATTTTATGTCGTCCGAGTTTCAGTCCCAAAAAAATATAGAATGTGAAACGTGTACCGGTTAACTGTATCATCCTTCATAATAATATTTCATGGAGAGGGGAAAAAAGAGAAGGAAAAAACTATAGAACATCAAGGTTTGTGTTGTGTGCCTGTTAACATTCTTCTTTATGGGATATGTATATGAAGTGTGTTTTCCCAATATATATATATATAGCCTATAGGTATGCCCTTTCAGTTATCATGTTGTGTTTTCATTCCACATGAGAGTATTAAAAGACCATCGAGGAAAATCACTTTCTGGGTTCTAGCCAGGAGAAATTGTTACTCCGTGATTTGGTAGAGTATGCTAGACCAATTTTTTATATCATCCCATGTTCCTATAATAATTTACTTCATATATGATCTCCTTAAAATTAATGTTTTGATATCTTTTAATATTATTTTATCTCCCTCTTTCCCGCTTTCGTTACTTTGATTAGTATCAAATATTTTATTCTTATTTTTTCTATTCAAACTTTTACATGGATAATTATGGATAGAACCAAAGGAATGAATAAATTATATTCAACGATAATAATTCAGTAAAAGAATAGACCTGTAATTTATAAGAGGATATGCTATCTTAGCCACCTGATTTATAAATATAGAATAGATATGCCTTCCGTCACACTAAACATAAACGAGAAGCCACTGAAGCTTTTGGAGGGAATTTAGAAACCCATCTTGCAATACATGTTTTGTTTCAAGAACAACCCTTTCTATTAGTAACCCTCTCAAAATTAGCAATGGTCTTAACATTTAAAAGTTAAGGTTTTAAAAAAAAGTTAGTCGCTCCCAAGAGAGGAAATTGAGTGGAGGGTGAAGTGTAGAGTCAAAGGTTAGGCGTGCGAACAGGTCAAACCCCTAACGCCTAGAGCACCTAGGCGGAGATTATACGGGGTCTAAACGGGTTGTGAAAAAAATTGTATATATTTAATATTATGCATAATTTACAAAATATATTTTATAAAGTATATTAATTAACATGGTTAAATACACAGATTTTTAAATATATTATATACTTATAATCATAGTTATAAAATTCGAATTGGTGATTGACCCGGAGTAGACTCCGGGGCATTAGGTCACCAATCCAATCGTCGGATTAGCGGGTCAATTTCTAAATCGAGTAATTGAGTTTATAAAATTTTAAACGATATTTATATTATATTTACCTTATAAAAATAGGTAAAATAATAAAAATAAATCATTTATGTGCCTAGTTTGATTTTTAGAACATATTTATATTCTTTTCTTAAGAAAAAAAACAAAGATCGAATGTACATTTGGTAAAATGATAAACCGTGCAAAACTATAGCAAACTATTATTTCCAATTATTAAAACCACATCGCCAATTAGTCAATGATTTCAATTGTTATAGAAGTTGAGGTTTCAAAGAATGCAAATCACCATACTGGTTCAAGCTGAAATTTAAAAAACTTGGTTTGAAATTAAGCTGAAATTTAAAACTTGAATCAATACACTAATGACAATAATATTACACACAAGTCTTCACAAACACCATGTTTAATCAGAGCTAGCTTCCTTGCTTGCATGGCTCATCAAGAATACACAACTCTAAACCTAATACCGGCCTCATTGTTACATTTGTGTACATAAAAACTTTTACGAACCAAATGAATTCCTGGGGAGACACTAGTCGAAAGAATCACAAAGAACTAAACAGCTAACTGATGCAATGAACATGTTAAGAAAAATAGCATATGTTGGTATAAGGTATTACTGAATCAAGGTGCCACGACCTAGTCCTTTCCCATCATTATCACCATATATTTCTCGAAAAAATTAAGGAATTATCACCACACGTCTCGTAAATACCTTCCGGTCGTTTGCAAATTCTTTACCATGCCCTCGGCTTGGGAGCTTGTTAAAGATCCCTGAAAATACGAGTAAGTCTAATTTTACAACCTGATTTTTTGGAGACAGCATAAGTACAACAAGATAAATCGAGATAATACAAACACTGTTGCTATGCTACCTAGTTTAAATNAGGCACATTTCAAGATTACAAATACCCTCTCGACATATCATTCTAATTTAAAGAGTAATTATGAAGAACAAATGCAAAAACAACATGATATACATGTAGGGATATTAAAAAATTCATAAGAATTCTGATTGATATGTGTGTGTGTGTAGAAAAGAAAAAAGACTAAATTAGATAAAAACCTTATCTTGCACAATAGTGTGAAGAGTACGGTGGACATCGCGTGCCATACCCTTGGCATCCCCACAGACATAAACATAACCTTTCTGAGAGATAATATTCCAGATTTCGTCCGCCTATTACACAATACACCATGTGTTAGTATCTAAATACAACACCACTTAAGACTTCGCTAATAAAATCTGAAAAACACATAAAACCATTTTTTGCAGTTGAAGAAAATTTGACCGCATAAACAGCATATATTTGTGGTCGTATTACCTTTTCCGCCATCTTGTGCTGCACGTACTCCTTAGTGGGCCCCTCACGTGAGAATGCAAGGACAAGCTCAGAAACTACCCCAGCCTTCACAAAATTGTTCAACTCCCCCTCATAAATGAAATCCTGCAGTAATAATAAAAGTTACTGCAACGAACGGGGATTTTGGGAAAAAATCATGGAAATTAGAAAAAGAAAATTCCTTACCATCTGACGGTTTCTACACCCAAAAAATAATAGAGCAGGACCAAGTTCTGCTCCAGATTCTTTTAGAGCTAGTCTTTCCTGAAATGAAAAAATAAAATTAGTTGCAGATCTTTAATACAGAAAAACTAAAAGGCGAGAACATATATTAGTGACCTCAAAAGGCTGTATGGACACAAACCTGAAGGAAACCCCTGAATGGAGCCAAGCCAGTACCAGGGCCAATCATTATGATCGGCAGTTTAGGATCACAAGGTAGTTTGAAATTAGAGGTCCTCACAAATATTGAGGCCCAGCTGCAATCACTACTTTCCTCCAAAGGCACAGCATTCTGCAAAGTGATCAAGATATGCATGTCGAAACTGTTCGGGACTCATCAATAAGGCATTACCAGAATTAAAATATCAAACATCGAGTAGTACACTGTTGAATTAGCTATCATCTCAGCTAGCCAAAGAAACAACTTGGATTGTCAACATTTTACTTAGGAAATGGAATATTACCTTCATCCATGTTGAGCACACGCCTCTGTGGATACGTCCTGTTAGTGTTTTCTCATAAACCAGAGCACAAGTCACGTGGATTGTTGATGGTGAAATCCTGGAAGAATATTTGGTATGTCCATAAGGCAAAGCTGGTCATCATTAACTCTACGGAAAAATAAAAAGAAAAAGGAAAAGGAAAAACAAATGGCAAAACATCTTATTTTTAACAAAGTATGGATCAACATTGATGATTTGCAAACAAGATGACCTACACCACAGTTAGATAATTAGCCAACTTAAGTTATTGTTGAAAAAAAAATCAGAAGAAAATCAAATGAACCAGCAAGATTGAAGGTACTCACTTTGGGGAGGATGAGATAGAATAAAATCTGGGCTGCAGTCGAGGAGCAATTGCTGCAAAGAAAACACCTAGAGGAGGCTTGGTTGATGGGAAGTCGGCCATGACCTCGAGTAAGCTTCTCTGACCTGCAACTACATATTGAGTGTACTCCTCCTAAAGCAATGAAGATAATATTAATATGTATTTATGAAAAAAATCATCAGTGTCCAATTGAATATTGAAAGAGAGTGAGTTAACATATCCAAACCTTTCCGCCAGAGGACGCAATATATCTGAGGCGATCAGCTTCAGTTGGGTTGGAAGCATATGCCGCTAAGGCAATCAAAGCAGACTGAAAAAATAAAATATATAAATGAATATAAATAGGAAATCGTTGAGATTAACTCCTTACAGTTAACTTCAAGGAAAACCATAAGAAAAACATAATGATACAGGAAATTGGCATTAACCTTTTTGGGAGCACTCAAGAGATCTGTGTATCGTGTAAGTGCTGTCCTTAAAGTGCAAGGTGGGAAAGGAGGTAGTAAGGAGCCTCCACTGATAGGGGTACCATCTTCTTTATCAGTGTGAATTGAGAAGTAAGTTTGTGGAGACAGGCCTAGTAACTTTTCAGCTTCCTCTACAGTTTCAATCGAATTCTCACAGTAGACACCAACATGGTCCCCTGTTTCATATCTGTGAAGTAAGACGAGGTGAGTCAAGATGTTATCCAAATTTTTTCAAGCCAACATGCCCTCATTTATCGTACTAATTAGAAAACATAATAAACTTTGGCTTTATTTTTCACCTGTCACCTCCAAATATCAACACACGCACATACACACAAGTACAGCCNAAAATAAAACAAAATAAATGTACAGGCAATTTCACCCCAAACATCCTCTTTTTCTGCACCAAGTTCAAAAGTAAAAAAAAAAAAGAACAATATCAGCTCCAGCAGGCCCACCACTAAATCGAATACAAAATAGGTTAAGCATTGCAATATATTGTTGTAAAAATTAATAACTTACGCGAGTCCAGTGCTGGATATGTCGAACTCCAGGTGCGTGCAAGAACGTTCAGATGCAGGGGTGTGAAGCTCTTTCTTCACAGCAACGTTTGCTCTGCGAGGAGAACGCACACAGGTCACGTAAAAACAACTTCAACCAGATGAGGAAAAAAAAAAAGATCGAAAAGGAAGGCAGAAGGAAGTGCATACCTGCATGGATGCTGAGCATCATAAAATGTGTTACCATTAGCATGACCATTTGCTGAGCCATTTTCTGATGTTTTCTCATCGAGTTGATCATGAAACACAACACGATACTCCAAAACTGCAGCTGTGTATGGAGTGGAAACAGTAGCATCTTCCTCATTGTGAAGCAATTTGTCCAGCTTGGGCCACACTAGCTCACGCCTGTGTCACCAAAGAAACAAAGTTAAAGTTATTTTTATGTATCTCTATACAAATGATCAGATCCTGGGGCAGAAACAATATGCTATATATGATGCTATTATCAGCAATGTACAATGCTAATCAATAAGATAACAATAGTAAGATCAACAGGATAGAAAAAGAAGGCCAGGGTATTCATTAATACAATTTCACGATCGACAATAGCATCACACATTATTTTTTGTGGCAAAGTGTCTAGTTCTCTCCGAGGAAATCACATGCCATTTTTTTTTTCTTCGTTTTATTGACAATGGATCACAAGTTAGAACCAAGTCTTGGCATGAGAAATAGACATTAAGCAAAAATACACTATATGTAATACTATTACCACTCATATACAATGTTATATTAAAACATTGATAGTAGAATAAAAATTCCTCCATTGTGATGCCATTAATATGACACTCTTGATTAGCATTGCATATAGCTATTAATATCACATATAACATAATTTTAAATGAGCATGGTTCTTAGTTCCAACTTCCAACGCCAAGAATATTATGTATTCATTTGTATGTGCACGTATTATATATAGATAGATATTATGAGAGAGAGGGGTTATTAGGTGATGACTTGAGAATAATTACCATGCGGAAAAGTCATCTTCAATGCACTGGTCATCATCTCCAAGGCCAACAGGGACAAGCCTATTTCCTCCTGAAATCAGAAAAATGTAAGAAACGAAGAAAACAAGGGGTAAAATAATGAACCAGCAACCATAAAATATACTGCTATGTTATTGCCCTGTCATTTAAATATCCACTTCGAAACATATAAGGCAGTAATGTTCTCCACTTTGCAATGAAAGTCATAGTTAAGTAGGAGACAAGCTCTGACAGCCTGTGCTGTATGGACACTACATTTCTTTATAAATATCTTATAAGTGAAATGTCATACAACCATGGTTCAAATAGCTTTCTGAGAGAATGACCAACAGCAAAGAAGTATGTTACAACATGCATACTGTAAATTAATACCACGTGTTTCAGAAAGTATCAATAAAATATCCTTCATCCAAACTAGACGATTGATAATTGGGGTTGCGGAGTACTCTGCTATATGAATGATATCTTGAAGACTAATCAATCATCTTGCATGAACAAAATCAGCAGTAACAAAATAAGATTACCATACCTTGCTCAAGCATAACATCATCCACCACTTTTGCAATCTGTTACCCCAAAAGAAAGTAAAGTTCAATTAGATAAACCTTCTAGTATCTATGCATACTAAAGTATAACACAAGTAAAGACCTTATTGAAATGCTCGTATTGCCTGTTCCCAAGACCAAATACACCATACTTTAGATTCTTAAGCCAATCTCCTCTCTCTTGTCCCTGCAACACGAAGCCAGGTTAATAATTCAGCCCAAAATTCATCTGCGGTAAAAAAGGTAGGAAAAAAAATTGTTAAGATGTTGCACCTCTGTAAACCATTTGTAGAACCTTGCCGCATTATCGGTAGGCTCCCCATCTCCATAACTGCAACCAAACAATTATACTAACTCAATAAATAGTCTTTGTACTTACACTACATATGTGAATCGACATCGTCA
>BKCP01002224.1:1224619-1265813 GCA_008636005.1 Striga asiatica
TGTCATTGTGGGGTCTGGAATCCTAATTCATCATTCTCCTACTTTTATGCTCTCATACTATCAAAGCCATTGACAAAAAGCAACATGAAATAAATAAATACAATTGTGATTCAGTCCAGTTACAGTAACTTCCTATTTTTCCGAACCATTGCAAATTACTAGCCTCAATTTGTTTTCAGTACCAGGGTAAGTGGACGGACGTTCACAAAAAAAAGTGTTTTTTTTTTCTTAACTGGTCTGTTTTGTGATTAGGCCGAACCTTAGGAGTAGAATTTTTTCTTTCTATTATTATTTTTTTGGCAATTAGATTGTTGGAAGATCATGTCTCCCAGACAATGGTATGTCCTTTGGTGATCTTTTTGTCTTTTCCATCAGCAATATTTGAGCTGTCAACGTTCAGCAAATTGAATATGGACCAAAAGAGGCAACTCGTCCATGAGATGTCCAAATGGCCAGATGGCGCCATCGAAATTCTACACTCGTGGACCCGTGTTGAGTTGCTTCAGATCCTCTGCACAGAGATAGGTAAGGAAAGGAAATACAGTGGGCTATCAAAGTCAAAAATCATCGAGCAACTCCTGAGAACTATACACGAGAAGGAATCCAAGGAACTTGGCCCAACAAAATATCCCGAAACTCAGCAGGCCTTGTTAGAAAACAGTGAAAGAACTCTCAAGAGGCAGAAAAAGTCCGACCATCTAAATCGAGTGCCTGCAGTCTCGAGTCTGACCATGACAGTTGATCTTGAAGTTGAGTCCAGTAGTACTGTGTACTGCAAGAACTCGGCCTGTAAGGCTAAATTGAGCAGTGCGGACGAGTTTTGCAAAAGGTGCTCATGCTGTATTTGCCGCCAGTATGATGACAACAAGGACCCGAGCCTTTGGCTGATTTGCAACACGGACCCGCCATTTCATGGGATGTCGTGTGGCATGTCGTGCCACGTGGAATGCGCGTTAAGGCATGAGAATTCAGGTATTTCTCAGGATAAGGGACTTGACGGAAGCTTCTGTTGTGTGTCTTGTGGGAAGATTAATGATTTGCTAAGGTAAAAATTACTTGGTCTTTTGCTGTTTTCGCTGGTTTTATGGTATATTTTGTGACATGTGCTGCAGCATTATGTGATTTAGCTTGCTTTTAGATTTTTATGTGTTGCCTCCATATTCGCTATTTCGCTTCTTATTTATCAGTAGTTTATATGAACTTTCTTTTTTTTCAATAAAAACAAACGTATGAAGCACCTTGTTCTTGAATCTCATTTTTGTTTGCATAGTTTGTTAAGAATGATTGATCTTAGGCAGTGAGTATTAATTTGTGTCTTAAGAACATGCTTTGATTCCTGAAGAGTTTCTGTGTTAGATGGCTTCCAAAATTTACGGTCTTACTTTTGATTCCTGATGCATTTTATTGATTGATTTATTTATCATATGAAATACAAGTTCATAGAAATTCCTTACATCGATCTCTGGTCTACTCTTATCTGGTTGCTAGCATATGCTTCTTTGAAGACTAGTAAAGTGCACGTGCGATGCACGTGGTGGTGAATGTTTTGCCAATTAAGTTCAGTAAAATAAATTAATTAATTTATTAAAAATATCATTGCAAGAATGAAATAAAACGTAGAACAAATGAGCTCATAATGTAATTGATTTTTGCTAATTAAGTTTTGTAAAATAAATAAATTAATTTATTAAATATATCATTGCAATAATGAAACAAAATGTAGAACAAATTGTTTTTTCCAAAATAACTTAACGATGTCCTAATATAAAAAGAACAAATTGTTTTTCTCCAAAATAACTTAACGATGTCCTAATAGAAAAAGAATTAAATAACACATTACAACCCCAACAAAAATACTAAAACTCTAAATAATGACTAATATATATTATATATGCATTAGTTCTTTTATTTGTTTAAGTTAGATGATTCAATAGCGATCTCTTTCATTTTGGTTTTGACGTCCTCATAAGAAGCATTGTTGATTCAATTGTATTGCAAAATTCATCTTAATTTATTTGGCAAAACATCTATTTTATTCAAACACTTAAAAAAAATTCCAGTCAAACATATAGTGAAACTTCATGGTTGTATCATCTTTATATTTCTACTAGAAATGCATGAATATATCTGCAACATAACCAATCATGTCATTAAAATTGTTGATTATTTTGTATCATTATATAAATAATTATATTACTCTCTCTCTATATATAGACAAAATGATATCTACTCATGGATGTATCGCCCTAGGGAAGGGAATGAATTTCATCTCTAAATAAAAAGTTAACTTTTCAAAATCTCTATTACATGTAATTTTCCCGAAATTAGTTTTTGAAATCATCACATATTACCTGAAATTACATACTCTAAAATAATTGCACATATGTTCAAGCACAATACACCAATCAAATTATAAATATTCCTATAAGAAGTGTAAAATAATTGCACATATGTTCAAGCACAATACACCAATCAAATTATAAATATTCCTATAAGAAGTGTCAGTTTCATTCAAACATTCAAAAATGTTTTGATCAGGCTCCAACGTTTCATTTTCAATGTCATTTATTTGAAAGATAGACGGACTATATAACCTATTATTTGTAAATCATTGACCATCTAGTTCTTATAATGATTTTAGAATTATTTATTTTAATATCTTTCACATTTGTTTGGATTTGTGACATTTATGTGTCCAATAACTTTTTTAGTGCTTTTATCATCCAACTTTATGCATCATACTTAATGCTCAGGAAACTCAAGATAAAGATCATTTTTTTATTCTTCACCAATGACAAAACAAATCAAAACAAAACAAGGAAAGAACATTGAGAAGCATATCATTTGTTAAAAGATGAAAAGAATTGGAATTCTATTTTATGACTCTTAGTCATCTTTGAACTTTATTATTACGAAATCATTATTAAAATCTACAGTATGTATTATAAAGTTTTAAAATTTTAATTATTTAAAATTAAAAATTGATAATATAGGATCATTTATTTATGAGATCCAATTTCTTACAGAGTTCATATATTTAAACACTAGCAACAAAAAAAAAAAAATTATCTTTAAAAGACTTTTGGTTTCTAAATTGGTATTCATACTTGTCTAAGAAAATTCAGACGCTTTCTTTTTTCAATTGCATTACCATTATTTTATTAGCTTTTTATTCTGTTGAGAAGTAATACTTTATTTATTAAAAGAATTATAGCACATTTATATGTATTGCATCATTTTTTGTACGTGTTTCATATAATGACGTTGTTATCAAAATATCATATTTATTAGGCAACAACTAATATAATCACATAAGATAAAATAAAATTTAATATTACTTGTTTATTTATTTATTTATAATAATAATATATTTTATAAAAAATGTACTTTATATTGATTATAAGATTAAAAGATTTAGAATTTTTTCTCAATGTTTGAGAAACTATTAAGAAACTAACTTATTTTCATACTCATTGAACTTATGTGTTAGTTGACTAATAATTTAACATACAACTCGTTTATTTCTCCTTTTAATTCACATGGGTAATATTTGTGATAGTTGTATGTTTACATCCATTGTTTGTTTTTTCTTAATATGAATTTTCGGATCTATGTAATAAAAATATGCCACAAATTTATATTATGTTATTTAATACTTAATGAATTTATTTAACATGGATGTATAATTTATTTTATAAGATACTTTTAGGTCTATTCATTATTTTAAATTCGTGTTGATAATTGATATACATCATTGGAAAAAAATGATGTGATATATTACATATAAAAGGGTAACAAATAAAAAAATAATAAGTATTTTCAAATTGAAAAATTAATGGTAGAAAGTAATTAATTTTTAATTAAAAGAATTTAAAACTAACATAGTGAATTTTAATGCAAAAATAAATATTTTTTATGAACTTAAAAGTTCAAGTTAAAATAAATGTGCATATTAAGTATGTTTGATGTTTCTCATTACCTAGCTCTAATTGATATAGTACATTAATTGATTTTATCACTTTTTTTTTTACTTTCAGATTTAATGCGAGCTATAAGTTTTCTTATCATTCTTACCCCTTGTTTAGTTATATAATACTAATAAAATAATTAAGGACTTTTTGACCTAGATGTATCTTGTTCGTTTTGAAATAGTTTATTAATTACCATAAATTAAATGATAATTAGATTGAATGTGTTATATTTTCTATCATTATCAACAATTTTCATAATAATTAGTTGTACACAATATTATATAGAATGCAAATTTTTCTTATTGATTTGCAGCCCTACCTTTACTACAAGAAATTAAATGAGAAAATTCCAATGAAAATTTCAAAGAAAATATACTACAACGGAATTCATCGAAAATTCTAACGAATATTTCAAAGTTATTATTCCCGTTTGAATTTTCTAATATAATTCTAGAAGAAAATATTTTATTGGAATCATGAGAAGATCTATGTTTATTTAAAGGTCCAGCACATCCCTCCATCCCAAAGCATATAGCGTAAGGAATCTAATAAAAATTGTGGGAACATTTTTTCATGATTTTTATCATGTCCCCTATTTTAAAAATGAAATTAAAAGAAAGAAATAAAGATACATAATGAATTAATTTACAACTCAACCTATTATAATTTAATTCAACTCATAACTTTATTAATGTTATAACATAAACGCGGCATCACAACTAAAGAAAATATAATAAATCTCAAAATTACGTCACAGCACTTGAGACCAGTTTATTCATTTATATACTGAGATTATCTACACCTGTTATTATCATGAATAATTGCATTACTACGATATAATACCGTAATGATTCGCTAGTTCACGCAAAGTTTTCAAAATTTTTACCTTATATAAGATATAGACTTTTCTATTCCTATTTTAAAAGGCCTTTTTTAATTCAATTAAATGTAAATGAACCATATTGATGATAGTTTCAAATCTCTCTTTTAGAACATAATTTTTTTCCATATCTTCAAAATATATTTTTTATATCTTTTTAACTAATGCAAGGGGAAATATAGTTATATATTCATAATTTATAAATTCATCAATTATAATGTCGAGTCAGCTATACAACAACATAGATTTTTTGTTTATAATTTTTTTTAAAAAACATTTCAATGATTTTATTATGTCGAATTGAGAAAAATCGTCATTTTTTTATTAAATATTTTTTAACTTATTGCGACTGTACTGATGTGTTAGAATGTATTACAAGTGAGAAACATGAAAAATTATGTAAAGTATAATTTATAAATTGTAATGGCACTATGTTATTTTGATGGTATACTTTTTTTTCTAACCTACATGGATAAAGGTAAAAAGAACTATTGTATATCACCTAAAACTTACACATAGAATTAATAAGTACAAAAATTAACAAACATTTAACAACCCTGCTCGTTTACATCGATAAATAGAAGTTTTAAAAGGTTTATATTTACTTTTATTAATCATGACATATTTATTTATTATTTTTTAATATTTATTAGTACGTGTTACAACTTAGTAATTTTTAATATCATTTTTCAGATTTAATATATATATATATATATATATATTTTTCATATGTTTTTAACTTTTGTATTTGCTTAAAAATTCATAATATTAGGTAAAGAACTTTTTCGGTCATATGTGTTAATATATCAATTATTTGTATATCTTAATATTATATTATATAAAATTATAGTTTTATCTTTAATATTATAATAAATTATTCATAATTTATAAATTCAACAACACTATTGTCGAGTCAACCATACTACAACATAGATTTTTTGTTTATAAGATTTTTAAAGAATATATTGTTTCGGTCATATGTGTTAATATATCATCTATTTGTATATCTTAATATTATATTATATACAACTATAATTTTCTCATTAATATTATAATCCATTAGTCATAATTTATAAATTAATCAACAATATTGTCGAGTCATCTATACTACAACATAGATTTTTTGTTCATCAGATTTTAAGAGATATATTATTTTCAATGATTTGCTTATTTTTAATTGAGAAAAATTAGGTTTTTTTATAAATACTTTTAACTTATTGTAACTGTATAGATTTGCTAAACATGTATTACAGATGATAAAAATGACAAAATTATGAAAAGTATAATGTATATATTGTAATGATATTATGTTATTTTAATGGTATGTTTTTTCTATTGGCTAAATAGAGCCCCCAATATTATGAAATTGTCTGTATCTACCATTACAATTAGCTTTTCAATGCAACTTTCATTGAATTTTTTACAATTCCAATGAAAAATTTTCTAACGGTAGAAATATGTACCCCAAAAAAAAATCAAATGAATCACACAACAATAAATAATGGTAATTTGAATCATTAAATACACTAAAATTTCATTACAATTTAATTTGATTTATGTTGGAATAGCCAGTGATATTTTCCAATGAAAGCTATGCAAATGAAATATCCTTAGAAATTTTTAGTGGAACACCTTATCATTGGAATTTTCATTGCAATATAGCATTGTATTTTTTGCATTTTCTTTTAAACATTAAAATTGTTATGTTGTAGTTTTTTATAATTAATTGCATTTACAATTTTTTTTATTAAAAATATATAAAACACATGAACTTTTTAGTCCATATAACTTTTTAGAAATCACTCGTTATTTTAATTCAAGATTACCTATTAATTGCTCAATTAAATTACTATCTTTTACGTATTAAATATTAAATAATGAAAATAATAATTATTTTTTATTTTAATATAATATTTATATATTATATTAAAAAAACTAAAATTAAATAATTAAATAATAATTAAATATTACTCGCCTTGATATTAATCATCTAATGGTCAAGTGAAAATTCGTTAATTTTATTCACTTTGTTACTAAAATTGAAAACAAGCAAAAAAACAAACAAATGACGATTTTTATGGGATCAAAATTCAATACTGTAAGACTAAAGTGAAATTTCTATTCTAATTCTAAATATAAGAGTTTACTTTTCTTAAATAATGAAGTAGCTAAATGAATGGTTCAACTTTTCTTGTTTGTCAGAGAATGTATAAAATTATATTAAAAACAAGGATTTTGTTTTAAAACAACAATTCTATATCTTTTCAAAATTTTGTTGTTTAGGTTAATGGTGGGTCAATTTTTGGGAGATATGTATGTGGAAGAAAGCCACTTCGTGAGAAATAATGGTGTGAGAATGAATATTTTGTTTGATTTTTAGGAGATGTGAAATGTATTGGTCATGTATTTGAATTTAATTGATTAAGCATTAGTTATTAATTAAAAATATAAGATATGATGGGTATTAGTGTATTACTAATTTTCCATTAAAAACATGTTAGAGTAAGGGTTTTTAGGTAATTTATTTTTTAATTAAAAATATAAAATAAGATATTTATTAGTGTATTACTAATTTGCCATTATAAATATGTCAAAATAAGGTTATTTTAGGTAGTTTATATTTTTACAAAAACACTCGTCTTTTTAGAGTAGTATATAGATATAGATATAGATAATAGCTGACAGAGATTCGATTTGTTGAATATGAAAAAATTGTGGCTAAATGAACTTTCCAGTTGGTACACTTCAGTACTGCCTACTGATCAATATTTGGATCAATCAGAATAAGAACTTTTGAGGTTTAGTCTGACTACAAAAGAAGCTCAACTATCTTTTAGAATTACTAACACCTGTACTGGTATGGAGTTTTGTTCTGCAATGTACACTCTTAAAAAGGGGGAATATGAAACTCAATGAGCTGCTGTAATATCTTAATGCCACACTTGCATGTTTCAAGGATAATAATTACATTTTCTTGCAAGTATAATTTTTTCTCTAGTGAAAAAGAAAATAATGGTAGCAATTGAATTATAAATACACAGCTCATGGAGAAAGCAATTAGTGGTGGCAAGGGACACCAGACGGGTTGACATACTGGGCTACAGGCTCTCATTGGGCCAAAAGATTCTGGCGGGCACTAAACATTACCAGAATCTGTATGAAATAATTGACGAATCAGTGAAAATGCTAGAGGAAGAAGTGGGTCCCTTAACTGGTTTACCCGTGAAAAAGGCGAGAGGGATTGTGAACAGGCTTTCGTCAGGGCCCGAAATTCAGAGGCTTTGTGCTTCTGCTGTGGAGTCCCTTGATCTGTTGCTATCTAACCGAGTATCTGATATGCCCTCTGGTACTCTCTCTCTCTCTCTCTCTCTCTCTCTCTCTCTCTCTCTCTCTTTCTGTGTTTGTGTGTGTGTAGCCATTGGTTGGTGCGTGTGATTGTCTCGCCCAATCCATAACAACCTCAGGCAGATAAAGAACAGGGGATAATTACAAGATAGCTTGCCATTGAAAATCTAGTTATTCCTTTAAATTTACAATATGTCAAGTATTAACATATGCTGGAAGGACAAAAGGTTACTAAGACGTTGAGAATTCTGTCATCTGATGTGTTTACTCGATTTCGTTTATGTTCCTAGGTTACAACACACTTGCCTCGAAACTCGTCCATTTCGAAGACATTCGCGCCACGTCACTTACAGTGAACCTCCACTCGTACAACTCACAAACCAAGAATCTCATGGGCTATTCCCTATGGCACCGTAAAGCTGACGAAGCAAACTACCTTACAGACCCCACTTGCCGGTTATTTGAACCGAACACAAAGTTTCTGCTGACTGGACTTATTCCCGCCACACAGTATTTCCTAAAGGTTGCTATTCTCAACACCGATCAGCAGATGGGCCTCTATGAATTTCAGTTCCAGACTGCTTGCTCTCAGGATTTGGCCCAAAATAAAAACTCGGAACCTGAACGAAGTCAAAGTCAAAGTCCGGCTACTAACTGTAGCACGCTCTCGAACCCTTCTTCAGTCGAGGACGAGACAAATAATATTATTATTGTCAATCCTGCCTGTACTTTTACTGACAGTAAAATTGCAACTCTCCTAAGTTTACCTAGTGAAACTCTGAAAACGACGAGCATTGACAATACTCCAGTCTCCACTGGCTTGGAATGCGTGCCTTATGTTGCTAGCTCTGAGGCTAACTTGCCTATAACTCCTTGCAAGTTTGAAATTTTGAAAGACGAAAATAGGCCCAAGTCCAAAGGCAAGGATGTGGGATCTGAAAGAGACGAGTCAAAAAAGAGAGACAGGAAAAATCGCAAAGGGTGTAATAGCTGCATCCGGGATAAGGATTTTGAGTATTACGTGAAAGTTGTTAGGTGGCTGGAGTGTGAGGGCTATATTGAGACGGGTTTTAGGAAGAAGTTCTTGACTTGGTATAGCTTGAGGGCTAACCCTCAGGAAGTACGTGTAGTGAAGGTTTTCATTGACACGTTTATTGAGGACCCTGTATCGCTTTCCGGGCAATTAATCGATACTTTTGCGGATGTTATTTCACATAACGGGTGCTCGAGGGTGCCAGCTGGGCTTTGCATGAAGCTTTGGCACTGACTGAGATGTTAGTTTAAGATGGTTTATAGGATGGTGTTTATAGGGTGGAGTAAATTTGACGAGGTTCTTTGGTGGTGTTTTAGTTATTTAAATTTGTTCATCATTCTTGATTGGGAAGTGTGAAGTAGATTTATTCAAATTTGGTACTTGGGGTTGGTTGATCTTGATCCTCCTTATTTTTATGAGAGAAGACCAAGTATTTTGTTTCTGCTCTTGGGATGGATGGTTCTGTAAGTATGGAATGGAAGTTGTTTTTGTCTGCTCAGTATATTATGTGTGTAGAATTGCATGGCAAGTGATGTTTGAGTGCGCATGCATTTGTTGATGATCCATGGGGCTGACCTGCTCTTTTGTTTTGGTATGAAGATATTATTTGTCTCAATAACTTTTGATGCACCCTGCAACTGCAAACCTAAAAAGGATGACTACAAAACTGAATAATAGGTGTGTACATATGTGTTCTAAGCCATTCAGAATTAACGTCTTAGTTCCAAATAACATAAAATTAGTAAGCACAAGAGAAGCACAAATATAAGAAGCATGCTGTTGTGAGGTAAGGTTAGGAGGGTTCATCTGTTAGAATTNAAAACGTATTAATTTTAAGTAAAACGTATTAAATTTATCCGTTTTACTAAAAAATAATTAATTAACATAATTAATGTAATTGAGTTAATTACATTAAATAAAAACGTATTATTTTAATACGTTTCATAATTAAAATTATTTTATTAATTATAAAACGGATTAGTTTTATACGTTTTTTAAAAAAATAATTTTAATAATAATTTTAGTTATAAAATGAATTATTTTTATACGTTTTTAAAAAAATTAATTTTAAAATTATTAAAAATAAATTTTCGGCGGAAAATAATTTTGGAAATATAAAACGGATTTTATGAATTCGTTTTTCCCCCAAAAATTGATTTTGCCCTAATTTTGACCTAATTTTGCCCTAATTCTTCATAAAACGGATTCTATGAATCCGTTTTTCTCTGCAGAAAAATGCAAAATATTTTTTTGGATCCATTTCACAACCTGTTCAACAAATCACAACATGTTCAAGCAACTAATATGAATCAATTCGCCCAAAATAATCCAACATACAGTATATACAAAAACTCAACGATAATAATTTATTCAAAACACAAATATGAGTATACAAAATGAAAAGAAAATTAACACATATGTTCACAAAATTCCCTGAATACAATACAAACTAAATCGGAGTGTATCGATTCGTAGGATTGCGTTGTCGTTGGCTGATCCGACGTTGTGGTCGTCGTGAAGAAGATGATGCTGTGGGCGTGACTGGTTCTTCTTCTTCTTGTTCTTCTTTACCTGAATAAATAATTTTTTTAAAAAACACAATAACAATAACTAAATAAATAAAATTATTTTTTTGTTAAGTTAAAAATTTTCACCTTCTTCCTCTTCCTGAGGCCCGGTATCGGCAGCGGGTTGGCGGTCGCGTCGTCTTCTACCTCCACCAATGTTGGCAGCAGGTTGATGCCTCGCCCGGTGTGACTGCGTCCTCTGGGATCGGACGTAGCTCTCCTCCGTTAGAACTTGGCTCGACGACGGCCCTTGTGCGACATCTCCGCCTCCGACAGTCATAGAACTGTAGAGAAGGCTCTTGGCCTGTAAGACTGCGGCCTGCACCTCTGGAGGGAGTGTATGAAAGAGGTGGTCAACATTCGTTAACGTGTGATAAGCTCCCTCCATGGCGGTAGTCTGAAAATTAAATTCAAAGTCAATTAGAATGAAACACAAACAAAAAAAATAAAATAATAATAATAGAATAAAAAACAGAAATATATATTACTTATGTCGCACTTCCCCTGCTCGGCAAGTGGGCGAAAGCCTCTGTCCGGTTGGGCCACCGCGTACTTGGCAGGGTCACCGAGTAGTCTCACAGTGATACTGTGAAATTAATCAAGGTAACCCGCCTCAGGGTTAATGAATGACTCCACAGGGAATGTTGGGATGACATTTTCGTCTCTATGTTCGACCCAAGCATTCCCAAGCTCTCTGTGAAAGGTCACCCAGTAAAAAACTGCCCTCCCGGTCATTCCCTGGCCTCGATAGTGTCTTTGATATTCGGTCTCAGTCGGAATGATAGGAGGTTCGGGGGTGGACTGCCGACACCCGAACTGACGGAGGACCCTATCAGGCATGTGGACTTCACGGACGTTCCAGTTGAAGATCCACCCCCTATACATCCAAAGGTGTGAACCTTCTGTACACTGGGCCGGGAGAGCATTCCCTTGCAGGTGCCACTGATAGGGTAGCCATTCGAACTGAAAAATAAAAAATAAAAAAAATTAATTAGGAATTAAGTTATAAAAAAATTAAAGTCAACAACAAATAAAAATAATAATAATAATCTTACATCCGTCTCTGTGAGCCCGGTCAGTTGATCCCGGGTGGCGGCTGTTCCCCTGGTCAGGTGTGTTGTGCTCCTCCTTCCCACCCACCTTCAAAATCACAGTAAAAATAAATTGTAATCACAAAATTTAATAGTGGAAATAATGTAAATATTAAATATAAATATATTTTATTACCTTCCACCTAGGGGACAATCAGAGACTCTCTCAAAGTTCGTATCTCTCATTCTTGGGCGAATACGAGGGATACGTTCATATGCACAAACCTACACATATCGACATATTCATTTGTTATTAGATATTAGTCTAAATTAGAAAAAAAAAATGAATTTTGAAATAACAAGCAAATAAATTTACCTGGATCAGTTGGACACAGTTCTTGATCCACTTTTCTCCGGACTTGGCGCTCGTGCAGAGCGCTCTATACACTCCGGCCAGGACCGCCGAACCCCAGCTGTACGTCTTGATCGTATCGATGTCGTGCAAAAGCTGCAACCAGTAGAGGTTCACTCCATTGCCCCTCTTGTCAGGGAAGAAGAAGCAACCGATGCACCAGAGTATAAGGGCCTTCGCCCTCGACTCGTAGGCGAAGCAATTCTCTCCATCGGCTAGTTGTCGGTTGCACTCCTCTTCTAACGCATAGGCCTTCAAATACTGGCCTGTAATGGCCCAAGTGCTGGGGTCTTGAACCGGTTCCTCGGCATTCTGAGAGTGGTTTATATATATTAAATTAGTGAATGGAGTAAAGATAAATAAATTAAAAAAAAAAAAATGTAAGAAAAAATTTACCTGAACATAGGGCTCGAACCCTAACTCATCGTTACAAATTTCTTGCCATTTAAGGGGCGTGTTATCTTGAGTCACTCCCCAACAAGGCTCTCCATCGATCGGGAGACCAAAAAGGACTTGTACGTCCTGCAACGTGATGGTGGCCTCCCTGAAGTCAAAGTGGAAGGTATGCGTCTCCGGCCGCCACCTTTCCACTAGACACGTGACGAGGCTGTTGTCGGTCATGACTCTGCCCATTCGAAACAGCGGGCCAAACCCCGTCCTCTCGATGGCATCTCAAACTCTGGGATGCTGGTGATCCAACGCCTTCCAGAATTGAGTGTCAAAACGGCAGGGTTTAATGACGCCGTCACTACATCCGCCTATATCTTCGAAAAAATCACTCGACCGGTGGCAGTATTGAAGATATAGAACGGACAGATCTCTCGGACCGAGATGACATTGAAGCGCTGCGGTTGTGAGGACGACGAAGATGCCATTGTCTGCCAAAAAAGAAAAACAATCATTATAATATACTACATACTACAAAAAAAATAATAATAATAATTAATCAAATTACAATAATACAATTATATTCACACAAAAAAAAATCACAAAAACACAAATAAATGAAACAAACAATAAATTCACAAATTTAAAAATCATATACACAATAATTTGAAAATAAACTTTAATTGACAATTCGACTCCAACAATTCAACTTCCGACAAAATAATCCCTAAACATATTATATAAATTCACAGCTAAATTCACCTCATCACAAATTCACAATATGTCAACAATATGTACAACAATCCCTTTGAGGCATTTTATCGAACACGTTCAAATCATATATTTCCAAACAAACTATAAAACCCTAATCAATTTCCAAATAACCAATCAATTTATCACCAAACATATATAATTAAACAATCCATCAACATATTTCAATCCATAACTCAATCCAATTAAAAACCCTAAATTTAGCCCTAATTCGAAATTATTGAAATAATTGAAAAAAATGAAAGAGTAATAGAAGAAACGTACCTAATAGACGGGAAGGAGGCGCGGTGGCAGTGCAGTAGACGGCGACGGCGCGGCGGGCGGCAACGGGCGGATTTTTTTTTTCTTCTTCCCGAACTCAAATCGCTATTTCTCTCTGTGTTGTGTTTGGTTTCTGGTTTCTGTTCGCGTAGGGAAGAAGAGGAATTTTTTTTGGCTCTATTTATTTGTAAAACGGATTCATTGAATCCGTTTTATACTTTTAATTATTAAAAAAACGGATTTTGTGAATCCGTTTTATAAATGCAAAAAAAATGTAGCGAAGATCCCAGATTCGGGACTCGAACCCGGGTTCGAGTGAGTCCGTTATCTCTGGGGGCACCTCGTTACCATTAGGCCGCGTTAGCCTATCGCTGATATTTTCGCACAATTTTTGTTCTTATCCTTCAACATCAAGATTTTTTATATACTATAGTATTGTTAATATAGTGTATATACATATATATTATAATTTGACATATAGTATATATTATATAGTATATATTATATAGTATATATATATATATATTATATACTATATAGTATATATTATATAGTATATATTATATAGTATATTGTATATATTATATTATATTAGTACAATTGAACTCGCATTAGTACAATTGAAGTCAATTATAGTAAAATCGAAATCAAATTAGTACAATTGAAGTCGAATTAGTACAATTGAACTCAATTATAGTGAAATCGAAATCAAATTAGTACAATTGAACTTGAATTAGTACAATTGAACTCGAATTAGTACAATTGAAGTCAATTATAGTGAAATCGAAATCAAATAAAAACTTTTGAAGTCGAATTAGTACAATTGAAGTCGAATTAGTATAATTGAACTCAATTATAGTGAAATCGAAATAAAATTAGTACAATTGGACTCGAATTAGTACAATTGAAGTCAATTATAGTGAAATCGAAATCAAATAAAAAATTTTGAAGTCGAATTAGTACAATTGAAGTCAATTATAGTGAAATCGAAATCAAATTAGTACAATTGAAGTCGAATTAGTACAATTGAAGTCGAGTTATATGTTATATGTTATATACTATATACTATATGTTATATGTTATGTACTATATACTATATGTTATATAACATATAGTATATAGTATATAGTATATAGAATATAGTATATAGTATATAGAATATACTACTTGAACTAATTCGAGTTCAATTGTACTAGTTCGACTTCAATTGTACTAATTGACTTCAATTGTACTAATTTGACTTCAATTGTACTAATTCGAGTTCAATTATACTAATTTGATTTCAATTGTACTAATTTGATTTCGATTTCACTATAATTGACTTCAATTGTACTAATTTGACTTCAATTGTACTAATTCGAGTTCAATTGTACTAATTCGATTTCGATTTCACTATAATTGACTTCAATTGTACTAATTTGACTTCAATTGTACTAATTCGAGTTCAATTGTACTAATTTGATTTCGATTTCACTATAATTGACTTCAATTGTACTAATTTGACTTCAACTGTACTAATTCGAGTTCAATTGTACTTATTCAAGTTCAATTGTACTAATTTGATTTCGATTTCACTATAATTGACTTCAATTGTACTAATTTGACTTCAATTGTACTAATTCGAGTTCAATTGTACTAATTCGATTTCGATTTCACTATAATTGACTTCAATTGTACTAATTTGACTTCAATTGTACTAATTCGATTTCGATTTCACTATAATTGACTTCAATTGTACTAATTTGACTTCAATTGTACCAATTCGATTTCGATTTCACTATTATATGTAATAATATATAATATATACTATATATACTATATACTATATAATATAATTTATATAGTTTATAGTTTATATGTTATACTTTATACTTTATATGTTTATATGTTTATATGTTATAATATATAATTTAATATATATTATATAATATATACTATATGTCAAATTATAATATATATGTATATACTATATATTAACAATATTATATACTATAAAAAATTTTGATGTTGAAGGATAAGAACAAAAGTTGTGCAAAACTTTCAGCGATAGCCTAGCGCGGCCCAATGGTAACGAGGCACCCCCAGAGATAACGGACTCACTCGAACCCGGGTTCAAGTCCCGAATCTGGGATCCATGCCATTTTTTTGCATTTATAAAACGGATTCCGGAAATCCGTTTTTCAAATAATTAAATTTAAAAAACGGATTCCTGGAATCCGTTTTTTAATTAATTTTTTTTAAAAAAACGTATTTGGTAAATACGTTTTCTAACAATCCAAAACAACAAAACAAATCGAAATACACAATCTAAACCAAATACCATCCAAATAATTCCAAACAAATCATCCAAACAAATTCAAATAATCCAACCAAATCCAAATGAACTCTCCAAACAAATCCGAATAAACACTAACAAATCTAATTTCCCCACTCATCACGAAGTCTAGACCTGTCGGTGCGAGGATGTGAAGACGGACACTCATCCACAACATGATTTGGATCACCGCATCTAGTGCACTGTCCCCTATCCCTCATGCGGCGTGCCCGACGATCCATTTGCATGCGATATCGTCTCGTTTGCACGCGACCGGGTCTAGGCTTCAAGATCATCCTCTCCCAGTGTGGTATCAATTTCCACTCGATCGATGCCCATGTATCCGGATTACCAATCGGAGCAAAACTCCAATTGCTAAATTGAGCTACCCAGTTCTCCGTCAAAAAATAATCACTGTACAACAGTTTTGGGTTAGTCCCAACTGAACGACATACTGCTATCGCATGAGAGCATGGTTTCCTATGCGTTTGCCACTTCCGAGAACTACAACGTTTTCGGTTGTAATCTACCTTATACCTGTAATAATTCCTCAGTGAATTATATATATACAATATGAAAAAATTGAATGGACAAAAAAAAAAAAAAAAACATATGCTTACTTGTTTTGCCCTCTTCCACTAGCCCGTAAACCAGTTTCTACTTCGTATATGGAGCTGTCTAACTCTCACATTATGAGTGGCGGCTGTCTTCTCCAATTGCAAATATGCGTTAAAGTGCTCCCTAGCAATAGGACTCCCGCATCTCATGGACTTGTTTTGTTCCTGTTGAAACAAATCCAGAGTTTTATGAAATGTGGCGTCTACCAAAGCTCTGCACGGCAGGAACCTAACCCCTTTCAGGACGTTGTTGTAACTCTCCGACATAGTCGTTGTCAATGTGCCCCATCTGCGTCCTTGATCTTTCAGTAGGGTCCACTTGTTGAAAGGAATTCGAAAAAAGTAATTGTGTGCTTCGGAACTCAATGCCAACAGTCGCTGTTCTGTCCCTCGAAACTTTCGCTCCGACAACTGCGAACCCAATTCCCAACACCAAGTCCGAATTTTCATACTCCTGAACTTAGTCACCAAGTTGCTTCTAAGGTGTCGAAGGCAAATCCGGTGATACGCAGCGGGTTCTTGCCAATCTACTAATGATTCAATGGCACTGAGTAGGCCCGCATCCCTGTTGGAAAAACGCAGATCCGTCTCTGGAAGACTACATATTGCCGCAGATTCCTAAGGAAAAATGACCAACTGTCCGTGCTTTCTTCATCGACAAGCGCATACGCGACTGGCAATAGGCGCTTATTCGCAGTCTGTGCCGTGGCCACAAGCAATTTTTCCTTGAAGGATCCACGCAAATGTGTGCCATCGACGCTAATAACCGGCGGGCACATTTGAAAAGTTTGAATGGCGGGACCAAACGCCCAGAATACGAATTTGTATTGTCTGTCTCGAAGTTGTCGCGCCATTTCCCCACCCTGCCATTCCCACTCTACAACTATGGAGGGATTCGTTCTTTGAAGCGTGGCAAAATACCTACACATTACAAAACAGTTTCATAATAAATAGAAAAAAATAGCGACAGGCAAACAACACATATATTTGTAATTAATTTTTGCTTACTGAGGGAGTTCTGCAAAGTTCGATTCCCAAGTGCCATATACACTCTCGATGGCTTTTCTCCTTCCGTGCCATGCCTTCTTGTAGCTGACATCCACTTTCCAGCACTGTTTCACATCAGTCTGGATCATGTCGACGCTGTACTCCACTTTCTTTCGAATCTTATTACGAATGAGATTTGAAATCATTTGGCCGGTTACATTTCTGTGGTCATTTCTCTCGACCGGTTGCATATAAGTGTGTCTATCAGTCCATTCAGTTAGTTCCCACATTTCATGAACCCGCCTGGACTTAGTCACCCGAGCCTTCCACACACAAGGCGGATCTTCACTAGATCTGCAGACCACTTTGAATGACTTTTGATTTGAATCATTTACCCGAATCTCCCGCAATCTATCGATGTTCTAACCCATTAAAGCCATTTGGGCTTCTTGCTTGCTCCGAAAAACTATACCCAAACATATGGTCTCAGTGTCGCCATTCCAGCGTGGAATAGCATACTCGTCCTCATCTATCCTGGACGGGTCCCATTCACCTATCTCGCGGTATACGTGCCGACCACCACTAGGAAAGGGGAATTCTTCTTCAATGAACTCGGCTTCACTCTCCTCATTCACCGATCTATCTGATTCGGTTTCTGAGGTCTCGTCTGTGAAATCATCTTCACCGAGGGCGAACTCTTCGTCACTTTCTTCCCCGTCCTCATTTGCCCTTTCTCTAATTGGTGAGCTTGTCCCTTCTCCAAAATTACGTAGATGAGAAGTCGACGTGCCCTCATCCATTCCCCCGTAATAAGGAGTAAAATCTTCAAATTGTGTGACCGGTGTAATTGCCTCCAACGATAAATGCAAATACACAACGGACATAGGAGGAGATAAATAAATACACTCAAGAGCACTATCGTTATCAAGTCTTCCGGCAGTCCACGAACCATCGCGTTGACGAAACATTAAAGTAATCGCTTGAATTGTCCAACCTTCTCCAAACCGAAAATTTTCATTAATCATCTGTACCAATTGTTCATATGATATCCTCCCCGTAATAACAAATGAACCATCCGGACTATCCATAAATGAAACAAAATCTCTTAACTGTTCCCTCGCAAATCTCCAATACAAAATAACAAAATACGGACCACAATACGCCATTTATACCTGTTGCAAACAAAAACTACTATTTTTTCCCAATTACAACAACACATAATGTGTAATCCAACACCCAAAAAATTAAATTATTCTTTAAACCTATCTTTTTACTCTAACGAAAAAACAAAAAAAAAAAATATTCCCAATCGATTAATCCTCCAAAACCCTAATACCCATAATCCAACAATAACATACAATTTACCTATATTTCAAATAAATTGGAAGCCCTAATTCTAATTCTAACCCTAATTACCCTAGGCCCAACAACAACCAACCGATACACAATTGACAATTTAGAACAAAATTCAAATCTCCAATTCAACATACACACATAATCGATAAACAATTAACAATCCACAATCTTCAAACACCACCACATTCAAATATACTATAACAATTACTAATTTTCAAACAACTCCAAACAATGTCAAAAGTTGAGATAAGCCAATATACCTCGTGCGGATGACTTAACCGGAAATGAGGTTCGTGTTGTTGTTGTCGATTCACGTCGGAGTGGCGATTGGATCAATTTTTTTTTTTAGTTCATATGGTGATGCGCCAAAATCGTGATAGTTCTGATGGGAAAAAGTTATTAACCCTATAAAAAATATATTAACACTAATAAATAGTATTTTTCCTCAAAACCCAAAAAATATATTACACTCATATACCTAGATAATAACTACTTTTAATAATTTATATCTGTTAATTATTCATATATAAATAAACTACTCCCACTTCCACTATCACCCACGTCTTCTTCCTCATTCACAGTAGGCAGTTAAAGAAGTATTATTAGCTATTTTTTCTTGTTCTCTCGAGATGTAGGAATTTTTTACTCATGTTGTATTCTTTCATTTACAGGAATCACGGGAATTGTTTACTCATGTTGTATTCTTTCATTTACAGGAATCACGAGAATTGTTTACTCATGCTGTATTCTTTCATTTACGGGAATCATGGGTCCAAAGATGCAGAGAAGAAAATGTCGCCGTGCCACACCAACTATTGAATGGAAGGAGTTATTAGATTTGAACTTTCCGTCGCCATGGAAGAGTTCTTTCAACCTTGAAGTATTGGTTGACAGAGATGCACGCATTCAACCAGACATGTTGGAAAATACAGAGTGTCTGGACTTGAACTTACCACCAACATACGAATTACATGAGATGGTTTTTCATTTACTGATTATATTGTATTAATTAGCTATTTATAATTATAATTACATATAATTTAGTATATGCACAACTAATATATTTATGGTTGTAATCTACTTTTTTTTTATCACATAATTTAGACATGTATAATGAATATATTTATAATTGTAATCTATCGTTTTTTTATTATTTTATCACAGGGAGAACAGTGGGATAGAAAGATACATGAAGAACAGTTTAATAAAAAGATTGAGAAACACGATAGGATGTTGTTTGACCTAAACTGTCCACCCATTTTTGAAGGATTATTATATTGAGAAGCACGATAGGCTGTGGCTTGATCTGAACTGTCCACCCATTTATGAAGGATTCATATTTGATGCCCAAGAATATGAAAAATCTTGTTGAATGATGCATGTGGATAATCAAATGTTAAAAATATTGCTTCCAAAGCTGTTCGAAAAAAGGATACACGTCTGATGCTTGGTTGTTATATTTTATGTGACAAAATTGTTTGTTTGTTGTTTTTTTATATGATGGAACGTTGATATGTAAATTATGTTTAATAATGAATAACACTATATGTTTTGCTATTGTGTTCTTCATCTTAATTTATTATGTTATTCTCCTCATATTTTGGAAATTGTTATATATATAAAATATAATGTATTCAAATTTGCAACCATTAAAATATAAATTCAACATACTGAATTTTAGATTGTTGAATGATAATAAAAATAATCAAAAATAATATTTCATTGTAATTTTGGTATATAATTTATAATATGAGCGACGGATTTTTTTTTAATGATATGGTTGCTAATATAGACACATTAGGAACAAAACGATCCATTACAAAAATCGGAGCTAATGAAATAAATTAGTAATGGACATTTTCTGTTTTGATTCGGTTGCTGGTAGTAAATAATAAAAACAAATATATCAGTTAACGATTTGCTTGTTACTACTCTACTATTAGAAACGATTTTGTTTGTTGCAAAAATCGTTGCAAACAGTAACGAACTGTGTTCCGTTTTCGAGCATTAGTCACTCTGTTTTCACTAATTAATTATGAAACAAAATTTGTTTGTTTCTGTTTGAGTTGAATGTGGGACAATATGGGGAATGGTTGAGAGTTAGTCCTAGTTTCTCTGGGTTTGCTAGAAACTCTAGTTCCCTAAATAAGGGAAGTCAAGCTGGGGAATTAGATAAGTCTGGTAGAGCTAATCATAATGTGGTTAGGAGTGAGGAAGAAGAGGGTATTAGGAATAGTGTGGCCTCTAATCAGGAGCTGCAACAGGGGGGGATTTAGGCAGCACGCATTTAGAGAACCCTTTGAATCCTGTGATTGTTCCCCAGGATAAGGAGGAGAGTCCTAATAGTAATGGTCAGACTGATGAACCTATTGTGAATAAGAGTCCCCTGCTCACTGATGTTAGTTTGATTGAAGTAGCTATTAAACCTGCCTCTGGGGTAGATAAGAATTGCCCTAGGAAAAAATTTCTGTACCTAGGAAACCCAGACTGACTAAACAAGCTGTTGTGGAAGGCATGCAAGTTGATAAAGGGGGAGTGTCTAGTAGTAAGGTGGGAGAAAAAGCTTCTCTTAAGAGAGGTTGTGAGTCTTTACAGGAGGATGAGGCGTTAGTTGAGAGTGATTTGCACCTGGGTAAAAAAGCCAAACTGTCTGGGGACATGATCTTGTCTGAGGTGGAGGAAACCAGCCCAAACTGGTCCCACAGTTTCCAATGAAGGTTTCTGTGTGGAATTGTAGAGGTTTGGGAGGGCCCTCTACAATTTCCCAATTCAAGGAAGCCTTAAGGCTCCACCACCCTGATTTTGCTTTTTTGTCTGAAACAAAAAAAAAAAAGAAAAATTTGTAGTTGCTATGTGTAGGAAGCTTAAGTTAGAAAATAGATGGGTGTATGTTAGCCCTGTGGGTACTAGGGGTGGTCTTTTCCTGACTTGGTCTGATAATATATCTATTATAGTTATTAATAGGCTAGATTTTGGTTTAGAAGTCAGTTTCAAGTTTAAGGGGATGGATGTTATCTTTTGGGCTGTTTTTATTTATGCTAGTACTGATAATGTGGTTAGAGCAGCTCAATGGGAAATTCTGGTTAGACATAGCTTGATGTGGGGTAGGGCTTGGTTTGTATGTGGGGATTTTAATGATATCCTCTGTCAAGCTGATAAGAGGGGGGGAGTGAGGAGGGAGGAAGCTAGTTTTACTGCCTTTAGAGACTTTGTTAGGGCTTTAGGGGTTGTGGAAACCAGGACTGTGGGACATCCATTTACTTGGTCTAATAATAGACAAGGAACTGGGTTTGTGGAAGAGAAATTGGATAGATTTCTCTTCTCTCCCGATTGGTTTCTTCATTTTCCTAATGCTTTGGTGAAGCACATTAATCTTGTCTCCTCTGATCATTGTATGCTGTTATTGGTGTGTCTGTCTGATTTTGTTCCTGCTAGGAAGAAATTTGTTTTTGATGCTAGCTGGATTCATGGGGAGAATTTTAGTTCTGTGGTGGAGGAGGCTTGGAACAAGCCTGTTAAGGGCCATGCTCTTTTCAGCCTCCAAGAAAGGCTCAGAAATGTCAGGAGTCAATTGTTGGTTTGGAAAAGGGCTCATGTGCATAATGCTAAACTAGTGATTGATAAATGTAAATCTGAGTTGAATCACCTTAGAACTCTTGGGGGGGATAGAGATTGGGCTAATTGGTTTGCTAAGAAAGCTGAATTACATCTAGCTTATAAAACTGAGGAGAATTTCTGGAAGCAAAAAGCTAGAGTGCATTGGCTGCAGGAGGGGGATAGGAACTCTAAATTTTTTCATGCTTGTGTGAATCAGAGAAGGAAGATTAATAAGTTAGATTGCATTTTAAAGAGGGATGGAACTCCATGTTTAAATTCTCATGATGTGTTATCTGAATTGTTGGCTTACTTTGAGAATATTTTTAAATCCTCTAACCCTTTGGATGAATTATGTTCCTTGGATGGTATTTCTTGCTCTATTACTGAGGATATGAATGCTGAGTTAACTAAAATTGTGGATGAGGCAGAAATTAAAACAGCTTTGTTTGATATGGCCAAAGATAAGGCTCCTGGAGCTGATGGTTTCACTGCATTGTTTTTCCAAAATTCTTGGCCTATTTTGAAACATCATGTGTGCCTTGCTGTGGATAATTTTTTTGCCCAAGGTAGAATGCCTAGAGGTTTGAATCATACTGTGATAACCTTGATCCCTAAGAAGGAGAACCCTACTTGTGTTGCTGATTTTAGGCCCATTAGTTTATGTTCTGTAGTGTATAGACTCATTGCTAAAGTGATGGCTAATAGAGTGAAACCTGTGTTGTCTGTTTGTATTTCTAAATCTCAATCTGCTTTTGTCCCAGGTAGGCAAATATTAGACAATGTGATTATAGCTAATGAATGTATTCACTTTATCAATAGCAAGAGAAAGGGTAAAATGAACTATATGGCTGTGAAGCTTGATATGGCAAAAGCATATGACAGGGTGGAATGGGGTTTTCTAGCTAGGGTTTGTAGGCAAATGGGATTCTGTTCTACTTTCATCTCTTGGATATTGGCTTGTGTATGCTCAGCTTCTTATTCCTTCAATATAGATGGGTCTCCTTTGGGTTTTGTTCAACCTACTCGAGGTTTAAGACAAGGGGACCCTTTGTCCCCTTATTTGTTTATATTAGTATCAGAGGCTTTCTCTTCTTTGATTCATCAAGCTTGCATTTCTGGTCAGTATCATGGTATTAAAATTGGTCCTCATGCTCCTAGTATATCCCATCTTTTCTTTGCGGATGATTCTCTGTTGTTTTGTAAGGCTGATATGCATCATGCCCACCTTTTGGTTTCTATTTTGGCTAAGTATGGGAATGACTCGGGTCAGTTAGTGAATTTTGACAAGTCTTCTGTTTTCTTTTCCAAAAACATGCAAGAGGATCAATGTAGCAATATCTGTAATGCACTGTATGGGATTTCTAGAGTTTCCTCTTCTAGGTATCTTGGGCTGCCTTTAGGCATTGGTAAAAATAAGAGAGAGACTTTCAATTTCCTTTGTGAGTGTGTTCAGAACAAAATAAAAAACTGGAAAAACAAATTCTTGAGTGAGAGTGGTAAGGAAGTGTTGATTAAAGCAGTTTTGAATGCTCTTCCTACTTACATTATGTCTTGTTTTAAAGTTCCAGTTAGCATTGTTAGGAAAATTTGTCAAAATATTGCAGATTTTTGGTGGGGTTGCAATGAGAGAGGGGGAAAGAAAATTCATTGGGTGGGATGGGATAAGATGGTGAGAGATAAAGACAAGGGTGGTCTGGGTTTTAAGGATCTCATTGCTTTTAATGATGCTTTACTTGTGAAGCAACTATGGAGATTCATTACTCAGCCAAACTTGTTGGTCAGCAAGGTCATTAAGGGTAAATACTTTTGGAGAGATAGTTTATTCACTGTGAAGTCAAAGCCTTATGACTCTTGGCTTTGGAAGTGTTTATTGAGTGTTAGGAAATTTCTGGTTGGGGGGGCTAGGTATAGAGTGGGGGATGGGTTAGCTATTTCTATATGGAATTCTCCTTGGATTCCTGATTGCCCTAATTTTAAACCCAGCTGTTATTTTCCTGAAGATAGGGTTAGATTGAATAGGGTGAGTGAGATGATTAGAGAGGGTAGCAGAGAGTGGGACTTAGATTTAATATGTCAAACTTTTCACCCTGATGTTGCAGCTGCTATTATTAGTATCCCTCTTTCTGATCCTGCTGGCCCTGATAAGTTGATATGGCATTGGCATCCCAAAGGGCAATTTTCAGTGAAGGAGGTGTACAAATTTATCATGAAGCAGAAAGCAAGTAATCAGGGGGAGGCTAGCTCAAGCAGAGACCCCACACTTATTCCAAAGATGTGGAGGGTTACTTGGAAATTGAATGTCAAGCTTAAGGTTAGGAATTTTCTTTGGAAATGTTGGTTTGGCCATCTGAGTTCAACTGATCAACTTTTGAAGAGAGGTATGAGTGTTGATGCCACATGTGCTATTTGTGGAGAGGCTGAAGAGGACTTAAACCACATCCTATTTAATTGTCAGAGAGCCAAACACTGTTGGAAGATATGTGGGATAAGCTGGTGTCTGCAGAAGGTTGGGTTTGTGGATTTTCAGCAATGGTGGCTGAAAATTTGTTGTGCTAAGAACCTGAGAATGAAAGAAGAAAGGCTGGGTTTATCTGTGTTTATGCTGTGGCACTTGTGGAAGGCCAGGAATAAATGGGTGTATAAGGGTGACTGGTTCAATGACTACCAGATTGTCGAAGAGGCTAAATCTGAGTGGTTGGAGTGGCTATCAACCAAGCCTGCTAATTTGATTAGAAGTAAAGGACTGTCACGTGATGATTCTCAGATGGATGAATTTTTCAAGGAGGTAGGTCAGTCAGTGATGACTTTCAGTGCTTCAACATCCTCTGCTGGAGAGTTTTTTGTGGAATGTTCCTTTCATCAGCAAGGGCTACAACAAGTTCACTGGCACAGAGATTTCCCAGGAGTGGTGCAGGAAAATGAAGGATGGCTGAGGGCAATTGGGTGGGGTTTGTCTCAAGCCAAGAGTAATAACTACAAGAATTTTTCTCTCCTTCTCCATTCTGCAGAATTGGCTGACTTGGTGTCTAGCAGTTTAGGTGGCAATGAGGGTGTTTGCTCAGATTTGGCTTTGATTAGGGAGTTGCTTTTATATTGTAATGTTTTTATTGATACTGTGTTTTAATTTGTGTTGTATTCCTGTTTTTGTTGTTATTGGCATGATGCCTTGTAGAGCTAGGTCTCATCTAGTTCGTGCTTTAGCTTCTGCATTTGTAGGGGTTGTAAAGTTATAGCCATTTGGCTACCAACATTGTTTTCAAGTTTTATGCAGTTTGTTTGCCTTCTGAAAAAAAAAGTAACAATAATTTCCGTTTCTAAATCTCTAATTTCTAGTAGTGTAATTTGTTAATATCATAAACAAATTCTTTTGACTTTTTTATTAATCACTTATTAAACAAATCCATGGTTATATCATAAGCTGAACATTGAGATTTTTAGTGTACGAGATTATAATATATATATATATATGGATGCACTCCCACGAGAATGATTCTGAACGAAAGAAATGAAAATACATAATAGCCATTAGATTGAATGATCTAATGGCTAAAAAAAAATCAAAATTATACCTTTATTAAGGATAATTTAGACATTATACCAATACCTAAATATTCACACGACTCACCCTCAAACGTCAAAACCCACGTCCCTTCGGTTTCCTCGCACGTCTCTCTCCCTCCTCTCTCTCTCTCTCTCTCCTCTCTCTCTCCTCTCTCTCTCTCTCTCATACACGCACACCAGGTCTCTCTCTCTCTCTCATGCACTCACACACCAGCTCTTTCTCTCTAATACACGCACACCAGGTCCTTGACCACATACATCCCCGCCGGCGCCCTTGACAACAGACATCCCGCCGGCGACCATCTAGTGCCGCCCACAACGCCGGTCCGGATCTTCCTCTGGTACCGACCTTCGAACCTCCGGCTCCTCGACCTTGGGAACACGGCACAGCGGCGACTACCTGGATAACCGGATCTGCGCGCCGCGTTCTTAGAAACTCCGGCTCATCGACTTTGAAACTCCAGCACCGCGACGGCTGCCTGGATAAACGGATCTGCGCGCCGGAGACGAAGCAAGTGACTTTCGCTGCGAAGAAAAATCGGCACGGTGGCCTGGCTCGACCGGTTACTTCCGCCGGAGACGAGAGCGCGCATCCGTTCGACGATCTCTTCTCGCCAAGGATGATGAAGAACACGGCAGTGCTGTTGGGCCAATTTGGGGGTGGAGGGCCTTTTTTTGAAAATTAGACAAATCCCAAGGACATCTCAAATATCAATAATTTTCATTAAGTTGCAGATTTGGTCATGGGTCAGTTTGTAATTTAATAAAAACTTAATAGTTCCATGATAATGATGATTACAATGCAAAAATTAAATGAATTACACATTAATGTTAAATAAATTGCACACTATGCACATTAAAAAAATGCCCACAATATTTTCAAGTAATTTTTAAATAAAAAAGAAAGATATTTTGAACATTTTACTTTTTACTACTCTTTTCATTTATTGAAACAAATTATGTAAAGCATAAGTAAAAATGGTCTCACAATATATTTTTGTTTTTACCATAATTCAATGAATATTAATTTATAATATTTTTATCGGATATATAAAACAAGATTTCTTAGTCCCTTAAAGTGCACTAGTTTATGATCAATTTGAATAATCACACAATTATATACAAAATATTAAAATAATAAATACATTTACAATATAAACAATATATTAGTCCAATTATTTAGGTTAATGTAATTAACTAACCGAATAATCCAATTATTGGCTCAATTTTAGTTTGAATTTGCACATAAAAAAACATGCATTATAGAATGCACAATAGTATTAGTCAATATGCACTTTAAATATGTCAGACTACGCAATTGTATTAGACCAAATGTACGTTAATGCGTTCGAGAATGCACATTAACATAACAACTTATAATGCTCATAAAAGTTGAAATACATTTTTATTATATAAATAATTCAATAAATACAAAATAATATTGATTGATATACAAAATATTAAAGTTGTCTAAGATTTAAATGTACATAAGAAAGTACAGTGCACAATAATGTTATACGAACTGCACATTAGTCCTTATGATAATGCACATTATCGATTTTTGAATTTTATATGTTATGTCATTTGACCACAAATAATATAAAATATTTAAACACTAAATATATTTTTTATAATATAAATAATAAAAAATTATTTAACTATTTTTGTTGATCAAAATAGCCGATTAACCGATCAAATATATTGACTATTTCGATTCGGTTTTAATGTGGTTTGTGTCAAATCATTAAAGATGCAATTGTTGTGAGCGCACGCTAGTGTTAGACGCATTGCACGTTAATGACTATCGAGTTGCACAATATCAAACAAAATCGACCGAACTACAATTTTGGTTCGAACAATTTTTTTTTTAAAAAACAAAAACTCGATTATTTCAGTTTGATGTTGATTTTTTTTTTACCGAAATAATCGAACGATCAAATTATATAAAAATATTACTTTTTTTCTTATAATTTTTTTATGTATTAATTTTAGCCCAAATCGATGTATTGCATTAACATTTTTGTAATTTTTTAAATTTCTAATGGGCATCTACACACACGGTATTGTGCACTTTATTCCTCATTATTGTGCCTTTAATATTTTGTTTGTTAATTACAGATTTAACAAACAAAGTTAATTGTAATATAAATAAATTCATAAAATTTCATATTAGACCCTTTGAATTATCTAATTTCAATAAGCAGCAGTCCACCCCCACCCCCAATTCGTAACTCACGAGAAGTGGTGCAATTGATGCTCTGTGAACGTCGGTCACACCAACTTACCGGCCCGCCGTCCGTTAGCCCTCAAAATTCAAATTCCGGTCATCTTCGAAGACTGCGAGTTATTTAATGTTCAGATTATATTAGAGATCTCGCCGCTCAGTCACTCGCTGGATCTGTGTCCGGTGCTCGAGATTCGTTAAAATGTCGATTTTCGACGAGATTCCGTATTCAGGCGAGTTGCTGCCAGTCGTACCTTGAGACAGACATCGGCAGCGGCGGAGATGCGGTGGGAGACGGCGGAGGCCGGCGATTGTCGAGTTCTGTGTTGAATCTCCGGCTGGTGTGTGGGGCTGTGTTGTTTGGGGATGGTGACGGCGGCGGGCTGTAGCACTGGTGTCAACGCGACTGGCGACCGCCTGAGCTTGTGGCGGCGACAGGCCGTTTCCGAAGGCGGAGAAGGTTGGTGATGGTGGCTCGGCTCGTGACGGCGACGGGCTGTGACAACGGTGTTAACGTGACCGGCTGCGCGTGTTCCGGCGACAGGCCTTGCCGGCGACGGAGCAGGTGTCTGTTGGTGGCTCTGTGTGTGACTTTTTGTGTGTGTGAGTGTGTGTATTCCGTGTGTGTGAAGAAGTGTATCATTTGTGTATGTTGGTGTGTGAGAGAGATTAAAGTATGTTAAATGGGTTTGAATTGGTTAATGACTAATTTACCGGTGAATGATGTATATTTGTCCATTGTATATATACTTATTTACCATATTGCCATTAATGATTGACCATTATTTATTAAACTTTGACTTGATCATAGACATTGATATGATGTATCTAATGGTTGAAATTTATTCTCATTTCTTTCATTGTACTCTTTTCTCATTTGAACGCACTTCTATATATATATATATAATGGTATTTAATAATTATTTTTATATATTTTAAATTTTATTTTTAGTGATATATAGTGTTTGTATTTGTTAATTTTCAAGATAAATTAAATATCAATTAATTGATAAAAGCCTCGATATTCGAGAGTGCTGAGGACAACCCTAATTTTCAAGATAAATTAAATATCTTCATATAAATAAATATCAAAATATATTTACTTCATGATATAAATCTAGTTACATCTGATCACTCAATTAAACGTACCAGTCGCATTATATTATATAGAGACCAAATATATCAGTGCATACACATAACATCTTAGTAAATATACATGCAGTTGTAAATCTTTTCACCCAAACAAAGCTCCATGAAACTACTCATAGGTATGCAATTCCTTTGATATAAATCATTTCATCGAAGCAAACCCCAATATGATATCACGGATTTGAAGTTACAAAGAGAAAAAATGTGATGGATTTGAACATTTCACTTCAAACATCATGATAGACAAGGTTGGGGAGCATTAGTGTTAATAAACATTACTGCAATGGTTAGCCATAATATCCTATAATGTTTCTGTCAAGGCAAATATGCATTTGCTATTTTCATTTGATAATCCTCTTCACAATAGTACTNAAAACATGATCCTATAAGAAGTTGTCTCCCTATCTATTGTTCTATTGTTCAGATCCATTCTTCATAAACCATGTGATCCTACAGCTAAAGGCTAAGTCACACCTCTTATTCCAGTTTCCACATCATAAATTTCACTAACCACGAGAAAAAAGAATATTGTTCATGTTTTGATCGACTTGTGCTATAAGATAACTTCTTTCACCTGTCTGAGCAAAGATAAACTGTCAAACAACAGATATTAACCACAGGCCACCAAAAGATATAGTATATCTCAAAGCTAGTATCAGATTTACATCTACAATAGATAAAAGACTCTACAGAAGCTATATAAACCTATTTCAAGACCCACTTGAACTGAAATACTTCTTACCAACACACATATGTATACTACTATATTCCAAAGAAGCGTAAGCTCCAAAAAATACAAAGTTTTAAATGGTTAATTGCTATGCGAGGCTATTTGCTCATGGCCTGGCCATGGGGTGAGAGGCAAGTGCAGGCCAAGGTAGACACCAAGATGTAACAAAGCCAATGTTACACATTTAAGTTCAAATAGCTCAGTCAACCTCAAATATCTCACAAAAAGACAAGATCGGAAGTCACAAATACATAACACGAGAAAATTGGCAATACCTAAAATCTAAACGTGATTACTATTTCTCAATGACAAATAATATCTTATGTCGGGTGAATCAAGTGAAACGGAAAAGAAAAGGGTAAAATTTTACTAAAAGCAGCACATTAAATGGACAAGTTGAACCTAAAATTCTTACCTTGACCTGTTGAGCATTACAGGCTTTCACATAAAGTAAAAACTATTAATAAGACAACTGAATCGGCCAAACCGCAAAAGAAAAGGAACAGAAAAGGAAAAGAAAGGAAACCGAACAAGACCGCAACACTGAGGCGCGGCAGCCCTCCAGTTCTTAGATCCAAGTAGCTTATTAAGGTATTTTGCCCTAATCCAAGAAACCCTAGTTCAGATGCAAGGAGAGGAGGCCAATTTCAGATCCAAGAACCTTTTTTTTTTTATTTTTAAGTAAAGCGCAAATGAGTGAGGTGCATCTCTGCATTGCCTTTGGCAAGAGCAAAGCGCTGCAAGGCAGCCGCCTTTGGCAGGGGGAGGCAATTTTACACCCACATTTGAAGCCTTTTTTACATGGCATCGCCATTTAAAACACTGATACAATACATATTACACAGAAACAGAAATATGTAAATAGCCACAAGTTACGCATCCAACCTTTGCATACACTTTTGACTCCAACTAACGACATTAAAACCAACCAATAATAACCATCTACATCAACAGCATATCACTGAAATTTGTATGTTCCATACTGGCAACATCTAGAACTACAATTTAAAGTATTCAAGCAAGATAAATAGCCTAAACAGCTACAAGGCAAGGTCTCCAGCTATTTTATAAAACTAAAGTATGTTGCTGCAAAATAAAAATAAAAATGTGAATACATTGTCAAATTGGAGCAAAGGAACCACTACAAGACTCTCAGAGTTCTACAGCATAACTTCCAGACAATCTACTCCAATCAAATAAAAGAAAAGTGAATGTGAAAAAGGCAAGCACATAAAACAAAAAATAAAAATAAAATAAAACTTAAAGACTACAATTTTCCGACCTGAGAAATACAATCAAGCAGACTGCGTTTGCATCTTTCTCCGCTTCCTTATCACCGGCGTGGCACTCTTCCCTTTATTCTGAACTCTTTTCTTCTTTGTCTTTTTCAAGACAGATGGCAATTCTATAATGGGTCCTGGTGGGACCCCCTTCTTCAATGCGCTGCCACGTGGAGTAACAGAGGGCGGCAGTCTCAGGCTCTCAGGTGGCAGCGGATTCTGCGGCTTCCACACTAAGTTATTCTTCATGGAAAACCTTACCTTCTTCGAACTCTTATCCACACTCTTTCCAGCAGCATCAGCTTCATTATCTCCATTCTTGTTCTTTTTTGGGTTGCTTGACTCTGGCTTCCTCACGAATTCCGTTTTCTTCCTCTTGCTACGTTTCATAGGTACTAGTGGAGTTACAGAGAAATCTGAATTCTCGTCAAATTTGGAATCCATTTCGGCAGCAACTTTTTCAAATTGCTTTTGAAGGTTCAGAATCACATTTTCGTCCAATGCAGGCTCACTTCCATCAATTTCAACAGCATCCTTTACACCATTCTCAGAATCAGTATCCAGTCTAAGATTCTCACCAACATTCGTGCCGGCTGAAACATTATTTTCCTTGACTGCAGAGTTAATTTCAAGAACCCCATTATCAACTTTCCTTTTCTTCTTCTTTTTCTTCTTCTCACCACCATCAGCTCCTTTTTTTGTCTTCTTTATGTTCTTCTTCTTACCAATTTCCTCAGCCACGGCCTCTGTTTTCATTTCAACATTACCATTAACCCCATCAAAATCAATGGGCACCAACTGAGGCACCTCATCACCGCCATCCTCATTATTATACTCGGGTATACCGATTTCAACTCCAGAAGATTCCAAATCCTTCTCTAACTTAAGAAACTCCTCATACAAACCCAATAACACCTTCCTATTCCCCTGAATACAATCCGTAGACGAGCCAACCTCGTAAAACCTCCCTGAAAAACCCATTTTCAGCGCAACCAACCCCAGCAACACATCCCCATCCTTATCGTTAAGATCCTCCCCCATATTCTTTTTGGTCAAAACTTCCTCTCCTATCCTAAGCAGCTCATCAAACAGGCAGCTCTTCACCTTCCTCAACAAAACACGATCCTTACTGCTCTTCATTGCCGCAAAAAAAGGTCCGAAAACCACATCAACCACCTCCTTCCTCACTGGAAAACCGACACCCTTGAGCTCATCAAGAAAAACAGACGCCACATGATAATTCACCCCACTTCCCTGCAGCTTGTCCTCCGCCAGGAACCCATCTCTCTCCAGAACCCTGAAATACTCCCCCAAAATGCCCAAATCCCACTTACTCATCCTCATAAGCTCAAACAGCGTCCTCATGAAGCGTCGTATCAGCAGGTAAAACTTATCCAGCCTCAGCCTGTCGATCCCAGGCCACTCCCTCCGGAGGGTAACCAGAAAGCCGCGAAAAAACTCCAAGGAAAGGGAGGGCTGGAGCGAGAGGAACAGTGTAGTGAGGCGATCAATTAGGGCTACCTGATTGGGGGTCTTGTCCGCGTGCCAGAGGCAGTAAAAGAGGCCCTTCCATAGCTTCTTGATGTCAGGTTCCGAAAGCTGCTGCGTTTGGGAGACAAGCCACGACTGGAGACGGCGTAGGGCCTGAGATCTGACGCTGGTGTTGCATGAGGCAAGGTGTTTGATTAGAGCAGGACCCGTGGTGGATGCGAGGAGGGGGGCCAGGTGCTTGGGCTCTCGAGGTCTCTTCTTCATCGAGGGATAATTGTGGTGCACTGAGAGGAATTTTACAGGGACGGTTAGGGTTTTGGAGGTATTTGTTCGATTAGGGTTTCTACTGGCCAGCTATCATTCGCCACCAGCAACGCAAAGTCAATGAATTTTGAACTCAAGAAATGATCCAAACTACTTTCAAATACTTTTATACCGCTTTGCTATGAGATGAGATCGAATCTATATATTTTTATTGAAGCTAAACTTATGAAAAAATTTCTGCCTTTTTTATAGTAATTTTTTTATAACAAAAAGTCTAACAAAAATAATATAATATGACAAATATGAAATGATTTTTTTTATAAGTATATTTTTATCATATTGAAATCTTCCGTAGTCATTTGCTAGTTCAAAATGTTGAAGTTTTCATAATATAATAATAGTGTTTTTAGTAATTTTTTTGTCAAAATATATATATAGCATTAAAAATAAAATTTATTTATAAAAAATCTACATTTTTTCTCTATTGTGTTAACCTTCCAAATTTGTTCAAAAACTAATTTTCAAAATCTACTTACCATATTAGTGAATTTAATATTTTTTTGGTTAATTATAAAAATGGTAAAAAAAAAAAAAACTTTAATCATTGCTAATAGATCACTCCAAATCTTCCGTATTTACTTATTTGATAGGTCAAAATGCTGAAGTTTTCATAATCTTCTAATATTAGTGTTTTTATTAATTTTTTTGTCATCTAAAAATATATCATAAATTAATTATAATTTACAACATAATATAAAATAATTATTTTGTTTCGTGGAAAACTAAATTTTGAAAATAGTGTAAAAGTTCTTAGGTTCTTACTTGATTTGATCTATATTTAAATATTAAAAAGTAACATGTTTTAAAAATTTAACAACCATTTAGATTTTCATCACATTCTTCAGGCACACTATATATGGTTAATAAGAAGAAACCTTAGAAATCTTCATCTATATTCATGCATTATTACAGTTATTATTATTATTATTATTATTATTATTATTATTATTATTAATTTATTTGTATATTTTATATCAATATATGTTAAATGGATTTCTCATTCCAATAATGCAACATGGTCTGAATATATTATGTCAATATTTTTATTGAATTGCAACTCTTATTTTTTCATTGAACGCTTTTAAAAATTAAGAAAAATATAAATATCAAGTATGTCTTTGGCTGAATGCATTTTTTAAAATTAAAAAACAAATAATCTTAAATTAGTAATTAGAAAGAAAAAAATCTAAATAATTAGATATAATAGTAGTGATGTGTACAAAACTGATTTTTGAATTGTGACTTTACAATTTTTTGTAAATTATTTTATTGTTGTGTGTCACCATAATATATTAGTTTAATATGTAACTTACTGATAACTAAAGATTTCGATCATAACCAATACTGATAATTTTAAAAATAATTTGTAACGCCTTGTTATTTTTAAAAGAGAAATACTGATTTTTTTCGAAAATCAAAATCAAATTTTTGCAATTCATTTTACAATTTAAAATCACATTACTCGATCCAAACTCTAAATATTAGCTTAAGTACCAACTCAAGCCATTGGGAGTAAAAGCAAGGGGTATAGCATAATTCATGATTTTTAACCTTCAGCAATCGTTTGATGATGCTCTTATTTTTTGCCAAGCTGAGAAATTGCATGCTACTACTCTTCTCAATATTCTGAATAAGTATTGTCTGGTGTCTGGTCAATCTGTCAACATTCATAAATCACATATCTTTTTCTTTGCTAAAACCACTGAGCTTTTGAAATCAGAGATCTGTAAGGTTTTTCATGGCATTGTTCTGGTTAAGAGCTCTAGATACTTAGGGCTTCCCCTTGGAATTGGTAAAAGCAAAAAACAAGCTTTTGATTTTGTGAAAGAGTGTGTGAGATCTAAAATTTCAAATTGGAAAAACAATTTCTTCAGTGAAGCTAGGAGGGAGATTTTAATCAAAATTGTGCTTAGTGCACTCCCTGTTTATGTTATGTCTGTATTCAGAATACCTGTGGGGATTTGTCAGGACATTTGCAGGAATATAGTTGGGTTTTGGTGGGGAAAAACTGAAGAGAGAGGTAGAAGAATTCACTGGGCAAAGTGGAGTAGTTTAGCTAGGTATAAATGGGATGGGGGTCTTGGTTTTGAGGGACATGGGTGATTTTAATGAGGCCCTCATCTTAAAACAAATTTGGAGAGTGCTCACTAAGCCCAATCACTTTATGAGTAGAGTCATTAGAGGTAGATATTTTTTTGGGGAAAAATTCATGGAGGTCAAGGAAAAAAGCAATGACTCTTGGATGTGGAAGTCTTGGTTAGAGGCTAGAAATTCATTACAGTTGGGTATGAGATTCCAAGTGGGTAATGGGAACTCTATCAGTGTTTGGAACTCACAATGGATCCAAAACATCCCAAATTTCAAGCCGGTATGCTCATTTGCAGGGAATGAAACACACATTTAGAGAGTTTATGATTTATTTGATGCTGCTGGGCTACACTGGGACACTGAGATAGTACAACAAACCTTAAATCCCACAGAAGCTGACCAGATTTTGAAGATCCACATCAGTAAAAGAGGATTAAATGACAAGCTCATATGGCATTCAGATAGGAAAGGACACTTTTCTGTTAAAGAAGCCTACAAGGAGATAAGAAGAAAAAAGAGAGAAACAGCAGGAGGAGAAGGCTCAAGCCAAAACAGACAAGCAGCCATCCAACTTATTTGGAGGAAAACATAGAATTTACCAGTAAAGCTTAAGGTAAGAAATTTCCTTTGGAAATGCTGGCACAATTGGCTGAGCACAAACTTTAACCTGCACAGAAAAGGTATGACCATTGGCACAATTTGTTGCTACTGTGGGGAGCAGACTGAAACTTTGGGGCATATGTTCTTGACATGTCAAAGGGCACAGTTGGTGTGGAAACTTGCTGGAATTTCTTGGACCAAATTGCAGGTGGAGCGACCCCACTTCCAAGACTGGTGGGAGGACTTATGCCACCTGAAGGACAACACAATTAATAGAAACAAAATCTCTCTCTCCACATACCTACTTGGGTGGTTGTGGAGAACCAGGAATTCACGGATATTCAGAAAAGAGAGATGTTCAGAACAACAACTGGTGGATGGAGCAAGACTTGAGTGGATGGAATGTGAAACTGCTAAAGCTTCTTGCAGGCAGGACATAGTCACGAAACTTCAGAGAGCAGAGAAGAGACATGAATTAGGCTGCATAGCAATGCAACCAGTGCTAGTGTCACCAATCATGCAACCTGGAGGGTCAAAGGAATAAGAATTGCATATACTTCTGACGCAGCAAGAATCCATTGAAAGGCCAATATGGACTCTCATACTCCATGCCATCAAGAGGACTCCCTTCTTCAAATCAGAGATTGGTTGATACAAGGAGTGGCTCAGAATTGGCACAGAGTGGAAATCTTTATAAGGGATGAGAATTTGCGAAACCAACTGGCAAACAAATGTCCCTTTCCTTCGGACATGGCAGTGATAGCAGAGGACATCCATTCACTTTCCAGGGATTCCATGATGTGCAGTTCGTGGCAGATGCATAGATTTGTTGGGTCTAGTGGAGTCTTTGCTGTGTAAGTTGTATTTGCTGTTGTTTTTATTTTTATGTTGTTTCTCTAGTTTGTTTTAGTTTTGTTGTAGTCTTTTGGTGTGTTAGTTTTTTTTTTCCGGTTTCCTTCTCTGGGTTGATTTAGTTTTTGCTTTGGGATAGACCTTGTTGGTCGTGTAGGGATCTNGACTTTTTATATCATGTATCTTAATGTTGTATGCATTTTTTAGATGCTTTGTTTGTTGTACCTTCTTTGAGTTGATTTATATTTATCTTTAGGTGGTGAATCTTTTGAACAACGGACCACTGGTGCTTGTGAGTTAAACATATATAATGCACTTGAAATTTAAAATATGTTTGTAGCACGTAAAAATCGAATTTGCCATTAAAGATTGACATTTTCACCGTAGGTTTGCAGTTGCTAGTATATGGGACTTAAGTTTGAGTTTATTAGGCAAAACTTTGTACATTTTGACTCACTTTGTACTGTAAATCAATTTGATGATGATTTTTCAAATATATTTAATTGAAGATGTCCCTTATCTCGTTCATTTCATTGTACGAGTGTTGAAATTCTACTCTGTCCGTGTGCACTTGTGCCGTGTTAATTGCAAGTTGCATCTGAAATTTTTTGTTGCCTTGGTATGTATGGTCCTCTGGAATGAAGAAAAATGGGGAAAACATGCAATCAGTTATCAGAATTAAATTTGAATCGGTTGTCTATGTAAACCACTATGATTTCCAAATTGATTTGATCACGGATTTAGTGGTTGTGCATACTGTTTTACAATTGGAAGAACAAGTTTTACTTCATTCGTCCCCCTCCCAATACCTTTGATTTTTGCCGGAGTGGCTGCACGAGCTACCCAGCTAGCGTAAGAATCCCAAACCCAACGCCGAGTACGACGCCCTTATTCAACAATGGAACTGACGACCTCTTCATGTCGTAAAACTGGCGTCCAACATGCGGCTTCTCCGCCATTATATCCAACATTACGACCCCTCATGTGGTCGATATAGGTGGGTGTGTCTGCCACGAGCTGACATCTGCTTGTTCGTTTTACATTTAATGTCATCTCTCTTTCTGATAAACGTATTGTATGCAGAGGCCATGTTCAACTCTCTGTTGCCACCCCTTCAACAAAAACGAAGGAGGCCCCGCCCTCCGCCGACCAGCATCCCCAGTTGATCATCAACTAGGTGGACCCCGAAACCCAAGTCCAACGACCTCAATACCAGTGACCTCTCCAAAAATAGCTCTCAGATAAACGCTGGAAAGTGGCCTCCAAGGGTGGCGAGGTTTTCGCCAAGAAGAGCGACAAGAAGTCCAAGCCCGAGACATGTTCGATGCCGACCTTGGAGCATCCTAAGTCCTTTGCTGGGAATTAGGACGTGGGAACAACGGCCTCCTATTCTATCTTCCCCAAGGGAGAGACCTCGCGCTGGAAAACCAAGGAGGGCCGAGATGGTAACTTGATTATTACTAAAGCCGTTTTTATGAGCCACCCTATCATTGAAAGTGCGAACTTCATTTATTCTGGCAGATGTTGGCCGGCCTCGCTCCCATGCTACATGAAGAACTAGAAGAAGAACCGTCCGAGGTAGAGGAGTTTCAAAACGAGCTTGACAATAGTAAGGCCGAGTTGGCGAACTTGAAGGAGGCCTTTGACCGCCGAAAAGAGAAAAGGGACAGCTAACAGCCGAGCTTGCATCCAAGGAAACTGAGGCTACGACCTCAAGACCCAACTGTTGGCCAAAGATGTCGAGCTAGGTTCACTCCGTCGCTCCGTGGATCAACGGGTTGCCCAAGCTCGTAAGGATGGTCAAATCTCTTTCTTGTCTTCCACTGCGGGTATGAGCTTCATCGACGACTACAAGGTCCAACTATTGAAGCATTTTAAGAACACCACCCACTATCTCTCTTGGTTCTTTTCGGAATGCAAGCGATACTTCGAAGCGAGTCCTAGTGCACCCAAGCTCAGGCCGCGGCTCAAGGCTTCACCGGCACCTGGGATGAGGCTGCCCTGACGAGGGGTCTTCCAGACCCCCAAGAGTGTAAAGGCGATCCGTTGCACTCCGTCGATTTTTCTTGGTGGGAGCCGGTGTTGGACATTGCCAAGGCCAAGGCCGGGATGGCTGAGGAGGACGAGAGGGTGAACGAAGAGGCGGAGGAGGGGAATGAAATGTCCTCATCCTAAAAATTTATGCTTGTAATGACTCCTAAATTTCATTTGTTGAACTATTGATCTGTAATGAACTTGTCGTGTTTGCATTCAATTGCTTTTTTTTTTTAACTAATGTCTCTGTAAGAATGGTTTGGTTATTTATATATCTTTGACGAGCTGATGAGTTTGGACAATGTTGCCACACCCAGCTTACGTCTTCTGGCTAAAAGTCTACGGACTCGACCATCGAGTACCGTGAACTACGGCGGTGTCACGATAGGCGTTTACGCCCTACAATTGGCTAAGGGTCTAAGGACCCACCGCCGATCTCCGCCAACTCAGGTGGTGCCATAACATGCTTGACGCCCTATCATTAGCTAAGGGTCTAAGGACCCACCGCCGAGCTCCGTGAACTCGAGCGGTGCCATAACAGGCTCTACGCCCCATCAACGGTCAAAGGTCTGAGGACCCATCGCCGAGCTCCGCGAACTCGGGCGGTGCCATAACAGGCTTTACGCTCGATCATCGGCTAAGGGTCTGAGGACCTACCGCTGAGCTCCGTAAACTTGGGTGGTGCCAGAATAGGCTTTACGCGCTATCAACGGCCAAGGGTCTGAGGACCCACCATCGAGCTCCGTGAAAGTGCAGAAGTTGGTGGTTGGTGGTGAAGCAAACGACAAAATTCCAGATGTTGATCTTTGCATGGCACAAAAGATACATGGAGTTGTATATTCAGGAAATGTCGCAGAAATGAAAAACCTAAGAAAATCGGCCAACGATTCTTTTTATAAGAGGAAGAAGATTAAATACCAAGGGGTCGATCGGCCCCAATCGTTGGATTGACGCCAGATTCATCGAGACAACTTGAGCACGACGTAGGATTAAAGGGGTGAGGGACGGACGAGATTAATCTGGCATTGATGGAGCACACTACACAAGGACAACAAAGACTACAATGCGCGAGGCGACATGAAGCTTGGACTGGGTTGAGTGCATGGAAACACGTGGCAGGCACTTGAAATTCGAATTTTGAAAGGAAAACACATAGCAAAAGACCGAACATATTTGCAGAAATGAAAGAAAAACAAGAGATGTCGAAAAGGCGAGAAGTAAGCCAATTTACAAAAACCAAGAGCAGTCGATTTCACTCTAAGATTGAATTATCCTAACTCGACTAGATTGGTGGGGACCAGATGATATGGGATAACGTATCGGGTCGACTAGAGCCGAGAAATAGCATGACCGGACTGGATGAGCAATTCGGCCTACTGGTCGAACAGAGACCGAAGGCATTACAGGTCGAAGAATCCTCAGGTCGATCCAAGGAGCACCAACAGGTCGAATTAGGGCCCTCAAATGGCCTGGTTGAATCTCGACCTGAAGGTACAACTGGTCGTTAGATCGACCAGATGAGCAGAACATATGAGCTCGATATCGCTGGTACTCTACCTTGAGGTAATTGGGGTCGGTCGTACAATTAAATCGTCTAATAAGGAAGGCTAGTGGATAAGAAGTAATATTATTAGGATAAGATCCACATGTGGATAGGGCCACGTGGCCTAAAAGAATTGGGCAATTCTGACAGTATGAACAGACAGTCTGGGTAGCCCACTCGGACAGTCTTGGGCAACAAGGTATTATATCCTTATATAAGGGAGTGGGTATGCCAAGTGTTACATGACACACTCTATACACTTACATACTATTCATCGCATTTTTCATTGTGCTAACTTTAGAATCGGAGACTGTCCACCAGAAAATTCCTTCGGTGTCGAGTTTTTGCCGGTTACGAAGGCTGTTCACCGGCAAAGAAGTCAGATTGAGGTCGAGCCGAGCCGATCGAGGGTCATTTCGTACCAATAAGAATGACTGAGTGATATTATTTAATTATATTAATAATATTGAAGATAGTGGGATTGAGTTCAAATTGAGTTAGATTTGAGTTAAAAAAGTGACCGGTTGAAAATGATTGATTTTTTTATTTTATTTTTTTGAAAAATTTTGTATCCAAGCATCCTCTAAGATATGTAAAGAAACCAATTATTCAATCTAAAGTCACATGTAACGCTTTCAAAAGTTGCATATAACACGTAATATACTCTTACATGCGTGCAAATACACGCTAAAAATAGGTAATTTCATACTTGTATCCGAAATTTTTTACCGACTCACACTCGTACAGTGTATATTAACTAAATGTAAGTTTTGGAATTTTTCCACACA
>BKCP01002224.1:1268964-1316953 GCA_008636005.1 Striga asiatica
AAATAAGAAAGGAATTTCTTTAAGAAAACCAAACATCAAATTCCAAAAACATTTGGTCATAGGGATCAAATTGTCACCCTTTGACAGTTTGGTCTTATGCAGTTTTACCTGACAAATAAGAAACTTTGCAAAATGCGTACAAAGTTCTACATTTATTCTGACAACGCAACAATAACCAAGGATTCACAGTATAATGAGTTTGTTCAACAAAACTAACTAAAAACAATTGCATTCAAATTACAAAAAAGAAGCTGGGTTTATTTTTTAAAAATAAATAATGAGATGTATAACTGAAACAGAATTGCAAATTGTTTTGAGGATCAAAACAGTAGCACAATAAATTTTAGAAAATACATCTACACAGTCTATGTATTTCAACCGAGTCTATGATCCCCTTCTTGAAATATATCACAAGAAGGTACTACAAGATAGTAGCCAATAAATGAAGACACGACACTTACAGTCGTATGACTACAGTATCTACTCTCAACCTAATCTTGTTTCTATAGTGATGCGATTTCTGAAACCAAAAACATGTGAACATGGATTCATATTCGTTCACCGGCATGGTGGTGCCATGGTTGGTGACCAACTTGTCATGCTATTATCTCTCAGAAAAAAACTAGAACTTCTCGAGTAGTATCATCTTCAGTTTTAATTTCAAAACATGTGAGACTTTACCATGTCGACAGTAAATGTTATTATATCTAATATGCAATCCAGTAAATGTCGTAGAGCGATTACTTAAGATGTAAGGCAGACAAGGGCATATACTATATTTCTGGAAAATCTATGAAGAAACTCAAAGATAAATTTACCTATCCTTGTGACTCTTTTCGTGAATAAGTACAAACACACAACACTGATGTGATGTGCTCTGGACTATCATCGCAATCAACCAGGGAAACCAGTCAAGCCTAATTCGACTCATAAGTGTTGCATGACCCAGCAAGCATTAATATAAAATTGGAAATGCTCTTCATTACTTTTGTAAAAGAATTGGAACATACCCTCCTATTTCTTCATTATCAATGCTACCACTCAACAAGCAATGAGCTTCTATACCCCTCGTATCTTCAAAGGGTCTCTCATGAGTAAAGGTTTCTTTCCCCTAATCCCCTTCTTCTAGCATCATGTCATATTCTGTTTTGCACCACCACCACCACAACAAAAATAATAACTTTTTTAAGCTAAAAGACCTACTGCCTTTCCTTTAAATATTAGCAAACCCTAACATAAACTTGGTCACCTCAATATATTATATAGTAACTTGTATCATGAAGTCCAANCAACTCATAAGTGTTGCATGATCCAACAAGCATTAATATCAAATTGGAAATATCTTTCCGCGATAAAACTCTTCGTTACTTTTGTAAAAGAATGGAACATACCCTCCTATTTCTTCATTATCAACACTACCACTCAGCAAGCAGTGAGCTTCTATCCCCCTCATCTCGTCAAGGATCTATCTAGAGTAAAGGTTTCTTTCACCTAATCCGCTTCTTCTAGCATCACGTCATATTCTGTTCTGGACCATCACCAGCATCAAAAATAATTTTTTAAAGCTAAAAGACCTACTGCCTTTCCTTTAAATATTAAAAACCTAACATAAACTTGGTCACCTCAATATACAATATAGTATAGCTTGTATCATGAAGTCCAAGAAGATTAAAGAATCTATTCACATCCCCCCAACCACCCAAACACACACCAACAGTATCATCATTTCTGCCCCAATTACGTCGAATCAAAAGACAAGTTTTGTAACACTAAACAAAATATTTTGGAGAAGTAGGGATTCGGGAAGCACTAACCAATTACGTCCAAGGACCTCCTCCGCACGATAACCAGTAACCATCTCAAATACGGAATTAACATATATAATAGGGTGGTCGGGCTCCAAAGCATCCGCAACAACAAACCCACACGGCGCCGGCTTCAGGAGCGTGTCCACCGGGAAAGGCAGCTGACCTCCGCCGCTCTTTCTCAACAGAAACCCTAATCCCTCTTCCTCCTCCTCGCCACCGCTCAGATCAGACTCCGAGTCACTATCCCACTCCATCACACCTCAACGCGCACTGCACTTTTCCGTCCTTTCACCCCATAGCATAGCACACCAAAATCAGACGATGGAAAAACGAACAATCTGGAGTAGAAAATTGAGATTCAGACACTAGGGTTGGCTGGTGATTAAGGATTTTCAGAAATGAGTGGACGAGATGCTGGGTTTGGGGGTTTGGTTTGGGTTTGTTTTCTGAGACGAAAGAACCAATCCTCGTATAGATTGTTCTGTGCTCCTCCTTCGAAAGGACAAAAATGGGGAAATAATGAGATTTTTAGGATGAAGGGATAAAAAAGGTTTAATTAAGGCATATGGAATTTGGTTAGTACCCGGAGTAGTTTGTAGTTTGTAGTTGTACAGACTATATCTAGTTGGACATGAGACTATGAGAATTTCGAATTGTGAAAATTGAACAAGAATTGCTCTGAACAAAAAAAAAAAATCGTGACCTTTTGACTTTGTCCGAGTCGAATCAAATTAAACTGAGAAAATAGTTGGTACGTAGACATGGTCACGGGTCGAATCGACTCAGTCAAGCTTGTTGACGGTGGACCTTAAAACGGCGTATTGTTTTACCCAAACCGGTTTAGGTTCATGTTTTTTGCAAATTGAGCCGTCGATTCCGAACAGGAACCGACAGTTCGACGAATTTAAAAATTGAATTTTTATTTAATTTTACTTATTCTTATTTTTTTTTATTTTTAATTTGCTAGTTAGGCCCAAAACTGACAGATCGGTCGTGAACTGCATGCTCAATGAACCGGCTCATATATACTAGAGTTGGTTCAAGTTTACATAAAATGCAAACTTGGACTGGCGGTTCCAAACAAGAACGACCATTTGGCCATGTATAATTGGTACTGTTTTGGAGACTTCACAAATATCCATACCGAAAATCGAACCAAATCATCCCATATCATACCGTATCGAACCAAAGAACCGAAATTAGGAATCGAATTATAACATTATATGTGTGTTGTTAATATATTTTATGCTAACTTTAATCCTATGTAATTTGAGTATTTTTAGAATATCAAATAAAATATAATACTAATAATTAAACATCACCTAAATTTTATAGTTAATACTACTTGTTCCATAATGCACTTTTTCCGCTTCAAAAAATTATCTAAAATCGTACAAAGGTTAAAGAAATATTTAAAAAAATATATTTAATTTTTTTTTAAACTTTACTTGATTTTTTTGATACTTTTTGTAGTCTTATTCAATCTTATAATTAAAACGATATGAAAGAGTAAAGAAACATTTATTTTTAAAAAATATTAAGTTTTGTTTGAATTCCAAATTTATATTATTAGTTGCACGAATATAGTCTTAACTAAAATTTTGAGTTACTTATAAAATTGATTATAAAATAAAATCTTTAAAATATTTATGAATGTTGAATTTTTTTATAAAAAAAAAATATAACTAGATAGTCATTCAAAAAATTTTAAAAATAATTATAAATATCCAAAACTCCGAATATAATTGCAATCAATATAAAGATTAATATGTAAGCTAATAGTTTATGTTTATATCATTCATTTTTATGATAAAATTTATAAAATATGATATGCTCATTATCTAACTTATGATTTTTAATATTACTTACACACACATAAAATTTTATTTACATCTGTGTATGTGCACAGGATACTATGCTAGTTATTTTTTAATAGGGTTAACTGCATATTAATTTCACGAGCGTTATTTTCACAATTCAATCATGAACTTTTATTGCTGCAATGTAATGTTGTATATGAACTTTATAATTGTTGCAGCTTCATGAACACATTTTTCAGCAAACGAAGGCTAACGTGTCATGATAAAAATGCCATGGTGGACGTTGGTGTCACATAAACTCGTTGTTTATTTGCATAATTTACGAATTTTAGGTTATTTGCAAAAGCATACATGAACAACTGAAATTTGCAATTTTGTACATGATCTTATTAATTAATTGTTTTAATTTTTTTCATGTCACGAAAACCAATAGTTTACTGGATATAACCCCAGAATAGTTTGATGGACCGATTTGAGTGGTTAGGACGGGTATGGCCGGTCCAAAAGAGCTTTAGCTCGATTTCAGTGTTTGACCTCGTGAAGGAGCTCGCTTAAGCAGCTTAAGGTACAGGTCGACCTGATAAGGAGATTTGGAAGTTGAGATCCTCCGTGAGCTCAGATAGATGAGGTGACCTCATGATCTGGAGGTCTTGAGAATAAAGGTCGTGGTTACAACCTGGATAGATCCAATGGCAGATAGGTTGTGAGATCATTCTTACGATCTAAGGACCTAAGTGTCGTATGGTAAGAGAAAATAAAATTTTTAAAGGATGAAAAGCGTATCTCGCTAAATAGTCTGAAATTTTAGAGGCGCGGTAAACTAGAAAATTAGAGAAAGAAGACACCCTAGTATATAATAGGTGATCAGGTTTTACTTTTACATAACAGATATATTTACGCTTAAAGCTACAGTTTTCCCATTATTCTCACAATGAGTACTGACTTGAGCATCGGAGATTTTTCCACCGGGATCCCTCCCCAGCGCATTGCAGGTCACCAAAGATCAAGACAAAAGGTCGTTCGTGGTGCTGCTAGTTTAACCCGATTCAAGGACAATTTGTGTATCAAATTGGTGTCGTCTGTGAGAACACCTATTATTTTACCTGCTATTAGGGCCTAAGGTGGTTTCTCAAAATATTTTCATAAGACTAGAAATCATGGCAGAAGATAGCTCCAAGAAGAATTTGCCAAAAGATATGAAGGAGGCTTGGGTGTCTCGAGTTCCTTTGGGGTCGAGTCCCCCACCTGGTTGGTCGAAGCAGAACATCGCACAAATCACTCTCAATATGACATTGCCAAGGTCGCATACTTCCTTGTCCTCGCTGTTAAATGAGTCCGAACAACCTCCGACGAGGCATGAGTCGTTGGTCATCCAATAAGGGATCAGGGAGGAACATCAGCAGAGGTAGGTGGCTGTGGGGAAAGGCGAAGTGTAACCTCCAGAGGGTCCAGGGGCAATTCGACCTTAGTAGCAAGAGGATGGGCAAGAACAGAATCCCTAGGGGTATAAGGCCCTCAGAAGAGATCAGGTAATTCAGCTCACCAAGTCGAGTTGGACATATAGCAGAAGCCCCCAAGGTAACCGAGACCTCGGAGACCAACCGTGACCAGCCTTACGCGACCAGGCGTACCTGGCTAACCACCGCACGCGATGAGGCCGGAGCAGCGATCAGCCGAGACGCGTCCCCAACAACCATTGCGCACAGCCCCAACGCGACAGCAACCCGTGTCATCCGCCTGCAGCCCGCGAGCTTCTCGTGCATCCCCGACGACCGCGACCCGTGCACTGCAGCTCCGCACGACCGCGACCCTTCTACGCAAGCGACTTCCCGGCGACCCGGGACGTCTGACGAGGTGATTCCCCGTGAGTGGAAAATCAGGATCTCCATCAATAGAAATCTATAACGTCTCTGAGTCTACAATTTTAAGTCGTAAGTTTTCAACTTTGAACATCTAGATCTGTTGCGCATAGGTTTATTGTTGATTATTTAATTCGTGAGTTGTACATAACGAGATCTTCACCGGCCCTATCATGTTTATTGTTTTTCGGGTTCAGAGAAGGCAACCATTACTGAGGTTAAGACTGTTTGCTTGGAGATTATTTACTTGGTTAGTATGAAATAATCTTATCCTCTGTAGGTCCGCTCAATATATCTGAGATGTACTAGTGTAATTCATTAGTCAATGACCAACTAATTAGAAATCACAGTACAACACTTCACGTTAGTTAGTTTAATTCCGTCTAGGTTGTGGACAAATATTTGTATTTTACAAGGAACCGACAATATAAATTTTATGTTCGAATTGAACCGTCTACAATGTAAAATAAAACAACTATTTTCGCATAAATCATATAAACAACAAACATACACTTGACTAAAACATGAATCTCATTCAAAATGGAATTGAGAGTAACACAAAGTCGAGCTTCTACATTATACTACAACAGTTACGCAGCCCAAATGACTAATGTTTTTGGGAGTCTTCGGACTAGTCCTGGGTGAACTTGAAGTCGAGCCATGGACTTACGTTGAGTCACTCTAAGATCGGGACGCAGAGTCTTGGCAAAGTGCTACGAAGGTTGAAATTGAGTCAATAGACTCGAATCAGGTCAAAGATCTTGTAGAACCACCCAGTGGCGTTTCGCCATTAGATGCAAGTGGGTCTATAAGAGAAAAGGAGGATTAGATGGGAAGGTTGAGACCTTCAAGGCTAAGCTTGTTGTGAGTACACTTAAAAGCGGGTCTCGATTAAGAAGAGACCTTTTCATTGGTAGATTAAGTCTATCAGGATTTTCTTAGCCGTAGCCGCTCATATGGATTGTGTGATTTGACAAATAGATGGCAAGACAACTTTCCTTAACGGGAATCTAGATGAGGACATCTATATGCAACAGATAGAGAGATTGCAAAAGGCCAAGAGCATCTGGTCTGCAAGCTTAATCAATGCATTTATGGACTGAAACAAGCTTCACGATCTTGGAACATCCATTTTGACGAGGTTGTCCAATCATTTTGATTTATCCAATGTCTGGATGAGCACCGCATGTACAAGAAAGTGATAGAAACATAGTGGTATTTCTTGTGCTATACATAGACCACATTCTTCTTATTACAAAATATGGTATCGGTGTTTTCGGACGTGAAGGTATGACTGTCCAATTAGTTTGATATGAAGGATTTGGGAGAAGCGAGACACATTCTCGGGATCAAGATGATTATGCATCGTGAGAAGAAAATATTGTGCTTATCTCAGTCTTCGTACATAGATACAGTCTTGGCTCGTTTCAACATGCATGACTCCAAGAAAGAGTTTTTACCTTTTCGATACGAATGATTGTTTGTATACTGAAAGCATTGCATCATTTGAACATTCTTTCCATTTTGAATAGAAGAATCATGTTTGGTCAATGTTGTGCAATTTAATTTATGTATGGATTTGCCTTTGTCATGTTATTTACATTGAAAATAATATAATGTGGCTTCATCGTACAAAAGATTGTATTATTGGTTCCTTGTGCAATATAAATAAGGTTCACAACCGAGATAATAATGGACAAACCTATCGGTATGGTTACAGTATAATTTGAGTTAATTTATTTTAACTAATGGATTATACTAGTACACTTTGTGTATATTGCACGAACCCGAGAGGAGAAGTTTATTTTATACTGACCCAGTAAATAAAATAGACCTCATGATATCGCTTGTACTTTTAAGCCGTTTGATAATGATGGGCACGTGTGATTAATAGTTGTTCTTTGATTCATAAAAAGGTGCGACTTATTCTGTTAGGTCAATAACTTGGTGAGTTGAGAACTATTATTAATCACATGGTGTGATGTCGATTATACTCGGTCACTGAGCACTGGTGTGTCAGGTTGATGACATTTCCGAGATGAGCTCACAAGGTTTATTATGTCAAAACCTGCAGACGAATTTAGTTCCAACATACTAATAAGGATTGATTGGTACTAGTCTAAGAACATCAAGAAGTTAATTAGTTAAATTGTCAGTAATAAAATTATTTAACGAATGTTATATCTTTAGCACGAGGAGATAAATCGAGGATATTGGAGCCCATATAATTGGGGCAAAGGAAATAAAGTGCAATAATAAATATTTAACAAGGCGATCGACCGAACAAACGAAGCGAAGCGATAATAAATAATTAGTAAAATTATTTATTATTAATGACCCAAGAGATAGGGTGAACTACAACTCAAGTATTTCTTGGCCCATTGAGAGTCCTAATCCTAGCCTCCTTAAGTACCTCTTGTACCCTATATATAAGTCATGTGGGGAACTCGTTCTCATATCTCAACCCTAGCATTCACACGTAAGAGAAAGGACATAAAGAGAGTTCTAATCCACATGTGATTGGTAGATCATCGCTCACACTACGTTCAACTGAGAAAAGGAATACAACAGAAGACTCAAGGTGTTGGGCGATCACTGGCGACCAAGAAGACACGCACGCGCGCTCGCGCACACACACACACACAATATATACTAAAATCAAATTTATATTAATATAAATGTGTTAGCGGGATAATATATAAATTAACTTACATACTAACCCTAATAGACTCATGTTTAACGTTCTGGCTAAAAAAGCCAAAAGTGATTAAAAGAGGTAGAAAATGAAATATCCAACCCTACTATTTTTGGGGTCTAAACAAACAGGCCTTATGGAAATAACTCATTTAACATTTCCGACTCACGAGTCGCACGGGCCACGTACTAGTATATATGAAGAGAATAAAATTTACCAAAAAATTGTATAAAAATAAATCAGGAACATTTAATTTATATCTTCTTTGTAAACTTTTTAAATGTATGCATTAATTGCTTGCATATACACATTTACAAGTCAGATCAAATCGGATGTGATAAAAAATATATTCTTTCCATGAATAATTTTTTTTTTTAATTTTGCAGCAATTTTATTGATATCCATTATAATAAATTATAAATTGATTTTCCGTGATTCATATTGATAATATTTTGGTTAAGATAAACATGAAAATAAATTTTAAGTTCTAATCATATTATTAATTTCTTTTCTCAAAATATTCTTTTCATCCTAAAATATTTATAGAAAATCGTAACAGGTCAGGTAATTTTTTTTTTCTTCCGATTAAACAGGTGAAATCAAGTTGGTGAATTAATATTTGCCAATTCAATTTTTTTTCTTAAGCTTTATTTGTTTATATATATAAAAAAAATAGTCCTTAAATTAATATAATTTACCATTAAAGAGATGATGACCAAATACATTAAATAGTTTTAATAATAGCCACATAATAAAATTTGAATATATTAACTCTTCTTTAATATTCAATATGTAATTATGTGTATATTATTGTCAACTATGTTTTTTTTAGTTTTTATTTTGATTTCTTTCCATAATGAAATTATTATAAAGTATATTTTCATTGAATAGTATGCTAAATAAACTATAAAATTTTATGAAGCAAATTAAAAAAAATCTCTTAATTATAGTACAGATTTATTTTTTGCCCATTGTTAAATCAAAGTTATGAAAAAAAATAAATTCTAATGCATAATGGCAAAATTAAAAAAAAAAAACTTCGGGATTAGTATTGGATTAATTGGTTAATTAACATAAATAAACCTACAAAGTGTTATTTTTCTCAATGTAACTGAATTGTTTTCTTTCTTTATGAGATTATTTTTAGTTTTATATTTATTATGAGAGACGAGAAATACCAAAATTTGTATGGAATCAATGTGTGTATATTTGTAAAATATTTATATACAATATTTTATTCTATATTTATTAAGATAATCTTAAATTAATTAGATTAATAAATAATATTAACTTAAATTATATACTTTTTATTACATAAAATAAAAAGAAGAAGACTACTTCGATAAATTTTATAAATAATAATAATGATGTTATATGACAATAAGTTTTAGAATAAAATAATAATTGAGTATTATATGGTAAACAAGAACAGGTAAAATTGTTATTTTTTTTTCTTATATGAAGAAATAAATATATATAATTAAATTAAATTTATATTAGCATAAACGTCCATGATAATATATTGATCAATTTAAATGCTAATCCTAACAGACTCAAGTTTAAGATTCTGATTAAAAAAACGAACACTGATTAAAAGAAGTGAAAAATAAATAATCCAACTTTATTGTTTTGGGAACCTAATTCGACAAACTTAATGACTCATTTAACATCTCTATTTCGTGCATCTCACGGGTTGCGTACTAATTTGTATTACGAGTTACTGGGTTTGGATATAGCTTCTAGATAAAAATTCATCGAGCCCATTTTACACTCTTTTCACATAATCGGTATGAATTCTTCGCATCTCAAATTTAGGCAATATTATAATGAGGCAATTGTTCATGAGAATAAATTGCCAAGCCAACCAAGGTGAATAGAGATGTTAAATGGTCCTTAGCCCGATGGGTCGGCCCGTTTAGCCCAAAAAAACAAGGTTAGGGCTCTTTATTAGTAGCCTGTTTAAATTAGGACTTTTTAGGCTCGGACCGTTTAGCCCGAAGCCCGCTAGGGCTGGCCCGTTTATCTAGGGTTGGACGGAGTAAATATTTGCATCAAGTAAGTAATAAGCTTTTAGATGTCTTGTATATTACAATTTTGCTATTCCACTTCAAGTATGAGTTGTAATGGATTATTATAATTTTGAAAGATAATTATTAACAATATTGTTATTGTACTTCACACCAAAATATTAAGTCAATCAGAATGACTGACAGGAAACACATGAAACATAGTGATAGAATTTATAGTAAAAATTTCCAAAGCGCACAAAATAAGTAGTAAAATGATAATTGTAAGTAATAGTTGGAATATTTTTTTCTTTTGAGAAAAAATATGTTATTTAAGAATTTGTAATGTTTGTTCATATATGATGTGTAGTATATATAAAGCGGTAAATACTAAATAGTCGTTGAAAACAATCGTTAACTAGCCGTTGTTATTTTTTTTATATTTTTTTATTCTTTTTATTCTAGATATTTTTCTAGATACTATTATTATTATTATTATTATTATTATTATTATTATTATTATTATTATTATTATAAATATAACCAGCATAGCCCGTTTAGCCCGAAGCCCGCTAGGGTTAGGGTTAGGTCCCTTTATTGGAAGCCCGTTATTCTCTAGTTTAAACATGATCAGCGAAACAGAATAGGGGTCTAGAGCACAGATGTTACTCATTGAAGAAATTTTTGGGCCTTCTGTAATAAGATAAAAATAAAATAAAAAATCAAATTTTGGGACATCTGCAACTTTTATCCAAAGCGCCGTGAGGAATCTTGGTTAAAAAAGAAGAAAAATAAAAATGAGTGCACTTATTGTAATGTAATTGTGAAATTCCACCTTTGCTACAAGTTATCAACCCAAAACTTGTTCCTAACAAGTTATCAACCACTCATGGGATTATATCTCATTTTATCCCAACTAACATCACACGGGCAGCTACCACTGCAACGAAACACATAATTATATCTTGATAAGTGCAGTTATCACATTCTATCCAGTAAAACAAAATGGTCCAATATTACAGATTGAGACAAATTTTGAAATGCCAACGTCTGACAGAAATTGTTTATTCTTACCTTTGCCTTCTCTTATTTCAGGCAAGATGGGACGTAACAAGAGAGCACTTAAAGCAGACGGGTTAACATAGAAAACTCTGACTATATGTGCTGCGATTTTCTGATAAAATAGTTGAAAAGAAAAAACCTCCAAATTGACAAACTCCTCTTAGCCAGCTGAACAAAGAAAGAGCCTACTTTTCATATAGAGAATATTAAGGGAAAAAAAAAGGAATAAAATAAGCAAAATGGAGATAGAGCTTACTGCAGCAAATTAATGGAGTCAACTGGTGAACAATTTGATATCCAAGGCATGCATAGTGTCTCCAATTACTGAATCCTTCAACTATTTTCAGAAAAAGAAAGAAAAAATATCAAGTGGATTTTGAATTACCACGATAACTTAGTAAAGTAACGTGTATGATGTTGTGTGGTTCATGAATGGTTATCCTCATGGATAATATGGAACAATACAAAAACCTAATTGCCACTATTCATACCCATATATTTCTCGAGTAGTGTAAATTCAAGAATAAATAGAGTACAATCTTGCAGCAAAATAGGTAATTTTATATATATATATATGGAACTGAATTATATACATATATTTGCAGTAGAATAGTTAAATTTATCTATGAACTCTTTCTTCATATACATTATTTTATCAATACAAAAAAACTAAAATCATTGAATATACTAAGATGCTTGTCCATTATCCTCTAAAGAACCACTATTGGAAGGGAAAANAAGGGTCGACCTGCTACAATCCAGAATGTGTATTCCGAAATGCTTTCTCGGCTTCTTCACGTATGCACGAGAGGTTTGATCTTATCTCCTTTGAGAGTCTACCTTCAACCAGGCGCACAGGCAACCACACTTTTGGTTTCACATTAACAATATACACAAGGGTCGTTTCAAGGCCTGAGACATTCTGTAAATCACAAAATGGATCATCGCAGCTAAAGAGATCATAGCACACAACTCAAACAAACTGTCTCGCTCGATGATCACCTATACTTAAATCACTCATCTTTTTGTAGAAAAACTTATGGCATGCATGATTTTGCTTCAACGTCACATTTCCATTTCCAAGAAATTCATAAAAGAATCTGAAGTGTGTTTGTCTATAACTTTTGGTTTAGAAGTCATCAATTTTGATATTCATTCATATCAAAACACCCGTGTCTTCTGAGATGTTGGGCCAACTACTACCATCTACTTGAAAAATAATTATATATTTAAATTATATTTATTTTTAGTGGGACCCACAATCTACCATCACATTAACATTATACAATACTTCAAATTAAAGCTTACCATATAACACTTTCAAAGTAATATTTATTAAAATTTATAAACCTAAAGGACTATTTCAAAACTACCCATCCAAATAAAATCTCAACTTTGACAAAGAAAATCTCAAATTTTATTCTATAGGAAACTGGACATGGAAACGTAATCATACGGATACAGGCTTAACCATCACATAATTATTACAAGGGATTTGTTACACAGGACACACCCCTGACTAAAGCCCTATTACCAGAAGCTTCCAACTATCCGTCAAAACTACAAATAACCCTCTTTGAGATGGGTCGTAATTTTCAAAAATAATTAGTATTCACTTTTCATGTAATTAGGCCGGACCTTAGGGGTAATTTTCATAATTAATCATTATTTCTGTTGACATGAGAAAATAATAGGAGGAACACGAATAAAACACTTGACCTGTTCAATAGACCATACTCCTTCAAAGAGTTGAAAGTCGCCCTCAACCATCTTGAACTCAATATCACGCTTTTGACCAGAGGGAAGAGTCTCGAGATCTTTCTCAAAACAATCAATCGTACCTTTTGCATTGAATTTCAGCCCGAATGCCAAATTTTGCTCACCAATCTGTTACATTTAGAAGCAGCATCAGTTTGAGTGCTTGTCTTAGGAGATATTGTGGCATGTATTTCCTGTTAGATATCTGAACTCTTTTAAAACCTAAACCATACAAAATACACAAGCAGCAATAAGATGATGCAAAACATCAAGCAAGAGATGTGCAGGTAAAACTATGGATGGTTAGAAAACTATGGATGGTTAGAAACTTAAAAATACATCAAGTTGAAAATTGATGTAGCCATATATATTGCACTCAATAAAATTCTTAATTTCCTTTCATAAGACTGTCACAAGGAAAGAAGAAAAAGAAACAAGAAACGAACACGATACCTGATAGAGACGAACAAAATTTTCTCTCTTATCAAGCAACTTGCTGACTGCGAGGCCTGGAATGAAATCGGACAATCTTTCATAATCAGTCAGTAAATCCCAAACTGCTTGGAGGCTGGCCTGTATAACTACCTTGGATCTAATTCTCCGGCTATTCTTGCCTATTTTCTCTATTTCTATCTCGATACAATCATCCCCACTTTCAGAATCAGACACTAAGTCATATGTTTCGTCTATGCACTCCTCAACAACATCATCAATATCATCATCCGCAGGGTCCAGATTATTTCCATAATCACCCTTGACAAAAGAAGCCCTATATTGGGAATACAAAGCCTTTGACAAAGTTAAGACATGACTTCTGGTCGAGAGCAGGATAACAGAGACATGTTTTTTGGTCGAGAGCAGGATAACAGAGACATGGTCAAATCATAAATGTAGATTGTTTATAAACACAAGGCACAAGATAGAGACAAAACTATACCAAAAAGTAATTCATTCACAAGGATGAGCAAAATAGATATCCTGACATCATTGCATAAAACATCATGTGTTGAAGTAGGAAAAATAATTCATAGTAGCTGCATAATTAGTAATTAGTCAAACAAAATTCGGCAGGTTTCAAGCAATAAAAAGGGCTACAATTATGCAGAAGCATTTTGAAGTATAAATAAGGCAGGAGACAAAAGTACAATGGAACGATTGCTCGCAAGTAGAAAAATAAAGTAATCATAGGCATAACAACAAATGAAAAGGAGTAATACCTAGCAAGGAAACAGGAGAGACAAACAATCACAGGCTTATTCCGACGGAAAAAACGAAAAGAGGCAATTTTCCTCGGTGCAATCGAGGATTTTGCATCCAAAACTATAGTTAAGTTTGGGTATCTGGTGTTTAAAACAGGTCCGGCGACCGATATTTTGGGTTCTGAAATTGTACAGCCACGAGGAGTTGCAGTAGTACAGAACAACGGGATATCCATTTGTTTTGCCAATCTGCTCCAACCATCACGAGATACCGTCTCTTCCAGACTTCCATGTCAATTATAACCATGTTCTAAAAATCGGCCTGAGGCGGCGCCTAGGCGCTAGGCGATGTCCAGGCGCCTCCGATTTGTACAAATCGGCAGAAAAATCGGTCAGGCGGCTAGGCGGCGCCTAGGCGGCTCTAGGCGCTCCTAGGCGGGCGTAGGCGGACCTAGGCGCTCCTAGGCGAGCTCGGCGGCAATTTTTTAATTTATTTTAATTTTTATTTTTATTTTTTTAAATACTAATTACATTATTTTGTTCTCATGTTTTCTTTAATATATATTAATATTATTCTTAGGACTTTGGTGTGTGAATATATTATATGTTGGAGATAATTTTATTTTATAGATAGTTAAAATAAATAAAAATTAAGATATTTACTATTGATTTCTGGGCCCTGACTAGGCGCCGCCTAGGCCCTGACTAGGCGCTCTAGGCGCTAGGCACTGGTTGACCGCCTAGCCGGCGCTTAGCGACTTTTAGAACACTGATTATAACATATTGATAGGAAAGAATGACGTGGGATTTACAGGAAGAAATGACGTGAGAATAAAACGATCACTCATTTCTTATCCAATAATATTTTTTTTTTGGAAAGAAATTACTTCTAATGAGAATTGGCAAAATCCATCTCTATGAGATTATCTAAATGAAAGGTTATCTCATTCCGTCTAGGAATTAATTTTTCAAAAAATAAAATTCACAAATAATAATAAAAAATAAATATATAATATATATTATAAATTATGATTAAAATATATTAAAAAAATTATTTTAAAAAATAAAATTCAAATAAAAAAATTGAAAACTTATTTTTTAATTAGATATATTAAATATTTATATAAAAATAAAACCAAAAAAAGTATTTATATATAATTTAAAAATATATTATTTTATTTTTATATAATTGGCATCTTGGGAACTACTGTGGCGTATCCTCTCTATTAATTAAACAATTAAATTAAATTAATAAATCATAATGTACTTAAATTTTGTCCTTAATATAAATTTTTGATTAAATTAAATATATATTTTTGGAAAATATGGTTTCTTTAAATAATATTAATACAACACACATGATTATACATGTGCTAGTTAAAACATTTATACTGAAATTCTTAAAAAGAAAATGTTAAAAATAAGTTTTTTATTTAAATTTCAAGTACTTTTTAAAAATGTATATTCACTCTTATTCTTTTTAAATGTCGTTATGTGCTTCAACACATAAATTTTAAAAAAAAAAATTCTTGTCAATATTAGCCTTATTTAAAATAAATTAAGATTAATTAATTTCTTTCTTTTTAGCTTTTTTATGTTCTTTTAGTCCACGCGCCCAGCAGGCCTGCCCCGCGCCAGCCACGCCCAGCAGCAGAAAGCCGCGCCCGAGGCCCAGCGCCCAGCCGCGCCCAGACAACGTCAGTCCAACTTCCCGAGCCCAAAACCTCAACCTCTGGCCCACTTTGTCCGAGCCCAAATTTGTGGGATTACAACCCACGTACTAAGGTATATTTTGAGCCCAATTGACCCTGGTCAAAGTCAACCCAAGAGTCCCCTAGTCTTGGACCAAGTTAGTGGGGGGACATTTGATTATTTTATTGTCCTAGAGTATAGTGTTTGTCCCCTATCCCCTATATCCAAGGCAAGCCATTTTTCTCCTTGGAGACCACCAAAAACCGTCCAATATCAGGTGAGACAAGTCCAAGACATCCTCCTTACCCTATGCACTTGAAAATGGTATAAGACCACACTATGTTCCCACTTTGTCCCCTCTTTGGTCAAAGTCTTGAGTCTCCACCTCAAGACCTTTATAATAACACCTTCCCAACTGAGTGTAGGACCTTTGGCACTTAGAAATTTTGTCCAACACTTAGAGAAATCAGGGAAAACCAAGAGAGCCCCCCATGCCTAAGCCACGCGCGCGAGCCACCCGGGTAGAAGGAGAACCGAGCCTAAACCACTTCTCACGAGCCTTATCATCTTCCAATCATTTTTGGATTTTTTATAAGTCTTGAGGAAGTGTTTCTTGCGGCCATTGGCACCCCAAGTCGAGCCATAGCCTCCCAAGACCCGAAACAAGCCCTATCAAGTCCCCAGCAACCATTTTCCATCTTCGGTGAAGGTAAGCCCAAGAAATCCTTTTTTCTCAGCTATTTATGATAAAGTATGATTTATCATGAAGAGAAATGAAGCCATGCATGTCATTAGCCATGAGTTTCGAATTTTAAGAAATTAAAGGCTTAAAAACGGATTTTAGTACATTGCATGTTTAGGACGATTTTATTAGCTAAATGTTCTTTATAAATCATGAGAATGAAGATGTATAAGTTTGAGCATTTTTGGAGTACGTTTGTTCGGTCAACTAGCTCATGATTTTACGCAATTTTTTACTCCCGAGCCATAATGATATGCATGCAAGAAAAGCCTACCATGTTTAGTCTTAAAAATCATGTTTTAAGATGTTAAACACTCGGCCATAGTCATATGTTCAAGTTAGAGAAGTTGGTTCGGTCGACTCGTTCATGATTTTATGTGAAATTTCACCTCCGAGCCATATTAGTATACATGTAAGTTTATGCTATCATTTAAGCCTCATTAGTCATGATTTATTATGTTAAACACTCGGCCTTAGTAATATATTGTAGTTGGAGAAGTCGATTTGGTGACCCTAGGTCCGTACGTGCCATATCGGCCTTATCGGACTACATGCATGTTGACCCGAGGTCTCCTAGGGCTTCTTTGCATTTTTATGTCTATTTCATCATTTTAGGTTGATATATGTTGCATGACCCTGGTAAAGTCTCCAAAAAGTCGAAAACGGGTCGGTCATGGTCACTAGCCGCGCCCACCGCGCGTGCAGTGCCGGCCTCGTGTGATGAAGGATCGTGCATCTCCTCAACTCGTTTGTCTCGAACCAAGCTTTGCCAAGGCTTCTTTCTCGACGATATGTGTGGACGACTCGGTTATTAGCCTTATCTTCTCACGGTTTTGAGATGGTTCGGGTCTTAGCCTTGCCAACTTGATTTGTATGATAAAACTCTCACGAATTCGAAACACACAATTTGCTCTTGCGAACGATTTTCATTAACTTCAAAACATTTATAAAATTGAATGAGTACATTGGGTATTTATAAGAAAAACTAGATCTAGTCCTATGAGCACTATAATTCTAATCTATGGAAAATACATCTAGTCCTAGGGTAACTAAATATCTAGTAAATAAAGACTTACAAAATCAAAGTAGGCACATGCCTTTTATTTGCAATCCTAACCAAACTACTAATCCTAATAATGCTAAGTAAATCGGCTCCAATCTCTTTTGCTTGCCCCGCAAGTCGACGAACTCGAATCCTAGCCGCCCCGCAGGCCCTAGTCCTTGTCGTGCGCGGTAATGCGCGCTCGCCCTCCCCACACGTCGCCCATCGCCCAAGATGCTCGACCGCGTGCCCCATCTCGCGCATCCCCACCACTTGCGCGGGTGTCGCGCACGCTCGAGCCTTTGCTATCATCTTCTCGCTCGCTCGATGTCTGGCGTGTCGTGCCCAGCCTATCCACACGCGTGCCGCTCACGCCCGTCTGCCCAGCCCATCGGCCGCGCTCGCTTAGCACCTTGCGCGTGTTCCCCACTGTTGCGCCCAACTTGCACCCGCTCATCGTGCCTATCGCAACACCTGTTTATTGTGTTTTTGTACTTATTTTCGTGTATTTTATGTTTTGTAGTTTAGTCTTTTTAGGTTCGTTTTAGTGTCAACCGGTCCATTTTATCGTGTTCCGTGTATTCTCTTCGTCTTTCTTTTTATTCTATTTTTTTTGGCGTATTACTCCGTGCTCCTGGGTGTATTTTTAGGTTTATTTCCGAGGATGAGGAGAAGAGTCGAACCGAGCTCCGAGAGATGAGCATTTTCGAAAGAATCCCGAGAAATTTCGAGCCAATTCGTACGAGCCATTTCCATTCTGAGTATGTCGAGCCTTGTTGACCAAAGTCCTCAAAAGCTGGCTGAAACTCGCAGACGCGTGCCATCTCTCGCGACCACGCGGATGAGCGTTGCAGCTGCCCAAGACGCTCTCGACCACGCAGCGAAGGCCGCAACCACGCGAGCACCATCACCCATCGTCCGCGCCCCGCGAAATCATCGACCAGCTCGAGAGTACATTGTCCACCGCATCCGCGCCCTCCAACAATTCAGCGATCTCGAGAGTAGTCCTCCCACCTGGCCGTTCGCGCGCTCGAGAACTCCCGCCAGCTCGAGAGTGTGCTCCATCAGCCGATCTGCGCCCGCGAGCTCAACCGCGAGGTCGAGAGTACTCCTTTTCCTCACGCCTCACCGAGCCTTGCGTCGTGCCACTTCCGTGCCATCGATACCCGCGACCCGCGAACTTGCCCACGAGCTCGAGAGTACTGTCATTTAATGTGCGTATTTCTAGTGTGTGTTTTGAGCTGCACTATAAATATATTTTGGCCCTGTGTATTTTGGACATCTAGATTTCATTTGTCACTTTTTCACTTTAGGAATTAAGCTTTTCTTTTTAGTTTTCTCTCTTCTCTCTCTTGGGAGCTCCATGACATCATTTTCCGGCGAATTTTTCGGCGAGTTTTATTTTGTTCAAGTTCTTAGCTTTTGACTCCGATTTTCGTCTAGCACGCAATAGAAGATTGGGTATTTACTTTTAAAGCTCATTACTTCAATTTTTGCTTCGTTTTTACTTATAAAATTTTTCAAGGTGAATTTGGGTGTTTGCTTGATGATGGAGGAAATGTTTGGACTTGATCATTGCTCTTGCTTGTTTTAGTAGGGACTAATTTACTTGCCTATCTAGATTAAGGATTAGGACTCTATTTAGATCTTAATCACTTAGGTTAGAAGGTTAGGGTTAGTGACCTAGTGTTAGAACTTGCATACTTCTCGTCGTGATTTCGTTTGATGTTGATGGCATAGAGACTCCGGTAGTGTTAGTTGCTTTATTCTCTCGTCTACTTGTTGCCTTTTAATTCCGAGCATCGATTAGCATTAATTCACTCTCCAACCTATTGATTAGCATGTTTAGCTTTCATTTTCCCATTTTGTGTGATTTGGACAATTGAGTGGTGAACGAAGCTCCAAACCGTCTTCCTTTGAGAACGACTCGAGGTCGGGTAGCTTGGTTACCAACTACCCTCAAAATACTACAAAACAAAATGGCACCGTTGCCGAGGAAGGCAAGTAGGACGCCTAGTTATTACTTGATTGTCCCTTTTTCTCGTGTTTCGCTTGATTTTTGTGAACCTTGCTTAATTTCCGAATTTCTCTTTATTTCTCTTGCTTTTGTAGATAGTTTGTTTTTGTTGATTGTGTTTTGCTCTTGTTTCCCATTGGTGCATTCACGGGTATAGTTGTTGGTTATGTTTATGCGAGGTAGATAGAAGAAGGCAACCCAAGAGGAGACTCCGCCGTTATATCTCTTCGTTGACCTCAACATAGACGAACCGCAACCGGAACCCGAACCCGAACTGAAACCAATGGCGAGACAAGGAGATCAATTGCCACAACCACCCCAAAACATGAGGTACTGATAGGCCGAAAAATGTGCATGCTTTATATGTTTAATAGTGTATTTTTATACGCTTAATTTTTTCGCACATTTATATTTTTCGACCTATTTATTATTTGGATGAATTTATTTTCTTTTATTATTTTATATTTATTTTCAGCTTTTTGAAATATTTTGTGGATGCGGAGCATTGGACGAAAATTCACGTGAGCTATTGTCGTGCGGCCCAATACCAGAGAATGAAGGCCACGTATGGATTAATATGTGCTGGGTTATTTAGTGACTAAAGGCCCAAAACATTACCAAGTTGATGGAAATAAATCATGGATGGAAGCAATTTAATTTGATGAGTTGATACACGTGGCCAGCAAAACTAAATGGAGGAGAATTTGAGTCTTGAGGGGAATTATCATTGGCTTAGAGTAGGACTCATTACGGGGATTAATTGGCAGCCATATATATTTTGCTGGAGGGAATTATTTGGAGGATATGATGGAAAAAGAATTGCGTGAGCAGAGAGACATTATTTGACGGAAGAAGAAAAAGAGAAACTCACGCAGCCGTTGAAAAAGAAAAGATACGCACGGACTGGAGAAAAGAGCATCACACGCGGAGGGAAGCCGCACTCGCACACGAGGAGATTATATTTCTCTCTTTTATCTTTTTGTTTATTTTTATTAGTATGTTAGACTAGTATTTTTATCCAGTTTGAGGGGATGTTTGAACCCTAACTTTGATTTGTCTATGGATTGAAGGATTTATTTTTATCGTTGATTAATCGAGACGCCGTATTTATTTTTGTTGATGAGTTGATTCATGTTATCTGTGTATAATGTTTATGAATTATGGTGTTTGATTTAGTCTGGCCAACTACGTTAAATATTCATAGTTTAATTGCTAGATTCGAGACTTTAATCCGTAATTGTTATTGTCTTGTTTCGTTAGTAGTAAACTAGGGGTCGTGCATCTCTAGGGTAGCATGAGCATAAGTTAAATGGTCCGAGCTTTTGCGTCCATTGCTTAGACTGATCTATTTTCTTAGAAATTAATGCTGCTAGTGAACTAAATCTAGAGAGCTTATTCTAGGTTGTCCATTAGTTAGGTTTAGTCGAAGAGCTTATTTCAATTAAATATTCGGTAAGGGAAAATTCGGTTAACAGAGCTTGTTGTTAGCTAGGGTCGGTAATTCATTAACATTCTAGAGAAAGCGTCGAAATTAATTAACGGTAGATTTAGATTGGGTGATAACTGAACCGAAAGCTGGACTTCTCTTATTTTATTTGATTTTTATTATTTTATTTTTTGTTATATTTTTATTAAATCTATCCCCCCATATTTATTTGCTTTCTTAGTTTTAATTCAATTAATACGAAATTGTCACAATTTAGTTCCTACTCCTCGTGGGATCGACCCTTACTCGCCGCTACTACTAGTTAGTAGAGGTTAGTCGAGGAAAAATATATAAATTTAAATTTTCCGCGTCGCGACGCGCGGTCAAATTTTGGCGCCGTTGCCGGGGAGTGGTGCAATTGAGTTGTGATTTTTTTTTTTGTGATTAACTGAATTAGGTAATTAGATTATTTTTTATTTTATTTTTCTTTGACTCTTTTAATCCCCCTTTTATTTTATTTTATTTTTTTTTGCAGGTGGTATTTGTTTGATATGGATGCATCTTGGGGCCCGAATTGTGATTACGATTCTTATTATGGAATGAGAGGAGAAAGAATAGATCCACACCGTGAGGCTAGGATGTCGGCTATGATCCAAGGAGCCATTGAGAGTGTTCGTCAAGTTCTAAGGAAACCATGTCGTTTATGTCATACCACAAGACACGTCACCGATGATTGTCCACTTTTGATCGAGAGGTATGGTGCACGTAGAGCTACCGAGAGAGATTGGTATCGACAAGACGGTTGGGCGTATTCAAATTCCGATAGGGGCCATTACAGTTGGGGAGATTGTGGAAATTCATTCTATGAAAATCCACGATATTCTCGATCGTATGAGCCTAGTTATGAGTACGATGATTCTCAATTCCACTATGGTGGCTCACAATATTTTTCAGAACCTTCGCTTGAACAAGAGACTAGTCCATCGTTGATGAAGTTACTTGAAGAGTGTCAAAATTCTTTGATGGCTAGTAGCAAAACGATTGGTGATCTATTGAGCGAATTGGATGCCCGAGCCAAGAGTCGGCTAGCCGAAGCCAGCCACGATGATGACGGAGAGCTTAGGATGAGCAGTAACACGGAGCTTGAGGTGCTGGACGAAGTTAGTTTTGAACCGATAAACGATCGAAGCGACGAAGAGAATGAAGAAGAAGGCGATGAGGAGCAAATTTTCGCTGTTACCGGCCCCCCCGATAAAAACCTGGTAGCATTTACTACTGCTATCGGGGCCCCCGATAACAGCCCACTCGAAGGTGAAAATGACGTAAAAGCTCCATCAATTGCCCCGAGCATGACCGAAATTTCATCTCTTCTATCCGAGGTCAAACCACCAGCAACCGAGCATGCTGCAAATCAAGAGCCGTACATCCTGGAGGTGGTAGAGATTTTTCCTCTTATCCATGAGCCCGAGCTAATCTTTTACCATGATCATTTGCCACCTAGACGAAAAGATCCGGTCAAGCACCCGACACCGGATGAGGGGATCCTGCATAAGCATGGAGCTGCAAGGTTTATGCCTCCTTTAAGGCCACCTATGAAGCGGCCATGGACCGCTTGAAGAAAGCGGAGTAATAAGTCGAGCCAACGACACTAAAAATGGCGCTTGTTGGGAGGCAACCCAATGGTGTGCGACGTGACTTCCTTTCTTTGGTAAGGTGAACTCTTTCCTTTTATCTCTTTTTGTGCTCTTTTATTTGTGCAAACTCTAAGTTTGGGGAGGTGTATTACTGTGAGAGGTTTATGTAGTGGATTATTATATATACTCTCTTGATTTGTTTGGATATGAGCTTACTTGTATGTGGAATTTTGCAATGATGATATGAGAGGCTTTGATGGAATTAAATGCTAGTTTATGATGACTTGGGTTAATGATTTCTAGTTAAATTCTTGAAGTGTTGTTATTTGAGGGACAAAAACATGACGATTGACATTTATGTGTTTTATTTGTGGTGAGTTGGTCTTGAACTGTTTATATTTTTGAAATGTGCTGGTGACTATTCTGCTTGATGTCGATTGTGTGAGGTAACTTGACGTGGAAAGTTGGGAGTTGATTGTCTCGAAAAAAAAAAGAAAAAAAAAAGAATGGTGGTGTGAATAATGAACGTGGAGGAAAAGAATAATCGTGGGCTGCAACAGCTGCCAGTCTGTGAAGCTTTAGTGCATAACTCTCGCACGAATAGCTTAATACCATGGACTGTGACGAAGCTGCCGTTCCCAAAAAAAAAAAAAAAAATCGAGACTTTTGATTTCTGGCTAGAAGCGAATAGGAACCAAACCGGTTGGCAAAGAAAGGGGTACCATTAGTTGCATGATTGGTATACTCGGTGAAGAGATTGATGAGTTACGGTAATTCACTGAATTGATATTTGAATGTTGGCGTTCTAAAGATGATTTCATTTCGAGTCCGGGATTATTAATTTGAGAAGTTGTAGCTATGCATTTATGTGAGATGTGTGAGGACCTGAGCAAATATTCCACGTACTTGTTTACATCCATCTATGTGCTTATAGTTCTAAGTTGCTTGGGGACAAGCAACGGTTTAAGTTTGGGGAGATTTGATAGGCCGAAAAATGTGCATGCTTTATATGTTTAATAGTGTATTTTTATACGCTTAATTTTTTCGCACATTTATATTTTTCGACCTATTTATTATTTGGATGAATTTATTTTCTTTTATTATTTTATATTTATTTTCAGCTTTTTGAAATATTTTGTGGATGCGGAGCATTGGACGAAAATTCACGTGAGCTATTGTCGTGCGGCCCAATACCAGAGAATGAAGGCCACGTATGGATTAATATGTGCTGTGTTATTTAGTGACTAAAGGCCCAAAACATTACCAAGTTGATGGAAATAAATCATGGATGGAAGCAATTTAATTTGATGAGTTGATACACGTGGCCAGCAAAACTAAATGGAGGAGAATTTGAGTCTTGAGGGGAATTATCATTGGCTTAGAGTAGGACTCATTACGGGGATTAATTGGCAGCCATATATATTTTGCTGGAGGAAATTATTTGGAGGATATGATGGAAAAAGAATTGCGTGAGCAGAGAGACATTATTTGACGGAAGAAGAAAAAGAGAAACTCACGCAGCCGTTGAAAAAGAAAAGATACGCACGGACTGGAGAAAAGAGCATCACACGCGGAGGGAAGCCGCACTCGCACACGAGGAGATTATATTTCTCTCTTTTATCTTTTTATTTATTTTTATTAGTATGTTAGACTAGTATTTTTATCCAGTTTGAGGGGATGTTTGAACCCTAACTTTGATTTGTCTATGGATTGAAGGATTTATTTTTATCGTTGATTAATCGAGACGCCGTATTTATTTTTGTTGATGAGTTGATTCATGTTATCTGTGTATAATGTTTATGAATTATGGTGTTTGATTTAGTCTGGCCAACTACGTTAAATATTCATAGTTTAATTGCTAGATTCGAGACTTTAATCCGTAATTGTTATTGTCTTGTTTCGTTAGTAGTAAACTAGGGGTCGTGCATCTCTAGGGTAGCATGAGCATAAGTTAAATGGTCCGAGCTTTTGCGTCCATTGCTTAGACTGATCTATTTTCTTAGAAATAATGCTGCTAGTGAACTAAATCTAGAGAGCTTATTCTAGGTTGTCCATTAGTTAGGTTTAGTCGAAGAGCTTATTTCAATTAAATATTCGGTAAGGGAAAATTCGGTTAACAGAGCTTGTTATTAGCTAGGGTCGGTAATTCATTAACATTCTAGAGAAAGCGTCGAAATTAATTAACGGTAGATTTAGATTGGGTGATAACTGAACCGAAAACTGGACTTCTCTTATTTTATTTGATTTTTATTATTTTATTTTTTGTTATATTTTTATTAAATCTATCCCCCCATATTTATTTGCTTTCTTAGTTTTAATTCAATTAATACGAAATTGTCACAATTTAGTTCCTACTCCTCGTGGGATCGACCCTTACTCGCCGCTACTACTAGTTAGTAGAGGTTAGTCGAGGAAAAATATATAAATTTAAATTTGCCGCGTCGCGACGCGCGGTCAGGTACTTTGCACGACCGATTATTAGAGACAACACTTCGTGCCTTATGCTTGGGGAGGCGGCCCGAAACTATGACCTCAAGACGATCCACCTCAACCAATTACCCTCATTCTATGGCCTCGCACAAGAGGATGCACTCAACTTTATTTGAGATTTCTACTCCACGGTCAACATTTTTCCTCTCCAAGGCCTAACCGAGAACCAACTTCGCATGAGATGCTTTCCTTACACCTTGAAGGATCGGGCCAAGACTTGGTTCATGACATTGCTTCCGAACTCACTCAACACGTGGGAAGCCTTTTACGAGAAGTTCATGGGCAAGTACTATTCGCATCAAAAGACAACCGATCTCCGAGCACAAATGGCTAGCTTTAGCCAAAACCCGGGCGAGACCTTTCACGAAGCATGGGAGCGTTTCAAGGGCTATCAACTTCAATGCCCACATCATCATTTTTGCTTGGGTGTGCTCAACCAATTCTTTTACGATGGGCTCTACCAAACTCTCCAATACATGGTGGACCATGCGGTCGGGGGAGATATCGGGAGTCACACGGCCGAGGAGATCTATGAGTTGTTCAAGATGTTGAGCGAGAATTCGCAAAGGAAAAGTGTACGGAAGAGAGCTCCCGTGAATGAGGCTACACAATTGTTCGGTTCGTCAAATGATGCCGTGTTGGCTAAGTTAGCCTCATTGAAGGAGGAGCTCAAACACCTTCGTCTTCATGATGCAAAGTCGACTTAAGTAGTTATGGCAGAGGTGTGTGGTTATTGTGGAGAGACGGGGCATGGAGGCATGAGTGTCCACGTTATATGGAGCCGGTTTATGACCCGAATGTTGTGACGGTCCCTTTTGATGTCAATGTCGTGCAATGGTATGCTCCCCGAGCTCAAAATGATCCATATTCGAACACCTACAATGTCAGGTGGAGGAATCACCCCAACTTCTCTTGGAGGGACCCGAAGGCGAACTACCCACCTCAACCGGCACCACCATAAGCCTATGCCCCACCTCAAGCTTATGCACCCCCTCAAAACCGACCATATCGACCGAGACCCGAATTCCAAGGCTATCAACGAAGGTCCGAGTTTCAAGGATTCCAATAACCGCGAGGAGGATTTGTTCCAAGGCAACCAATGCCACCTCAATCGGAGCCCGAACATGAGACTAAGGCGAATCCCTCGGATGTTCGAATCGACAATATGGAGAAGTACCTTCAAAGCCTTGCATTGACCGTGTCCACTCTCCATGATGCGGTCAAGGGCGTACCTTCAATCCAAGCTTTCCTCAAATGCCTCGAGACTCAAGTGGGGCAACTCGGGACTTCACTCGGTGAAATGCAAAGGAGCAAGATGAAAGACAAGCTCCCGAGCCAACCCGAGCACGTTAATGCTATCTTGGTGTTGAGGAGTGGAAGGCAAGTTGATAATCATGTGGAGATGCCTAAGGAAAATGAGGGGGAGGAGACTCTTGTCGAGGAGGATGATGAACCGATTGAGGGGGTTAAGGTCTCAAAGGGTAAAGCTATTGTTGATGAGGGGATCGAGAAGAAAAAGTCAAAGATGGATGCATGTGAGGGTTTACACAAGACGGACAATCCTTATAAGGTACCGGTCCCTTACCCGAGTCGTTTGGAAACATGAAGAAGGAGCGTCAATTCAAGGACCTCTTCACCATGCTCTCGAATGTAAACGTCAATCTCCCACTCTTAGATGTTATCAACAATGTCCCAGCATACGTGCAATTCTTCAAGGATCTAGCATCGAAGAAAGGGAGGTTTGAGGACAATGAGAAAGTTATGATTTCCGAGGTAGCCTCCACCATTATACCTCAGAAAGAGTGCGATCCAGGAGCCTTTGTGATGAGGACCACTTTTGGAAATGGTAAGACGATGACTGGGAAGCTTGATTTAGGGGCCGGCATCAACCTCATGCCTTATTCGATTTACAAACAATAGGGGTTGCAAGGACTTAAGCCAACCCGGATGAGCCTCCAACTAGCGGATCGTACATTGAGGGAACTGAAGGGCATAATTGAGGATGTGTTGGTCAAAGTTGGGTCCATTTTTGTGCCAGTGGATTTCGTGGTCCTTGACGTGAGAGACGTCCCGAATACCGGGAAGGAGCATACTATATTTCTTGGGCGACCATTCATAGCGACAACCAACACCCTTATTGATGTCAAGGATGGACGAGTCACCTTTTCGGCTCATGAAGAGAAGGTCACTTTCACTATGAACAATGCTCGGGAAGCTCAACCCAAAGTTGGTCAATGCTCATTCATGGACGACATCGACAAAGAGGTACATCATGACTCCCTTTCTAAGTTTTCTAATTACAATCGTGGTGTTGAAAAGAGAAAGGTAGGGGGTATAAATTTGAATGATGATGTTGAGGTGAAAGTTGAGGAGTTGAGAAAGAAAAATGAGGTTGGAGATGGTGGTGGATCGAAATCGGGTAAGAAATGGTCGAAAAAGAAGCCTAAGAATCGAGATGTGCAAGTTAAAGAGGGTGGTGATTTGAGGACGAACCTTTCAGTGCCCCTGAAAAGTAAATGGGCGAATGTTTTCTTTGACGAGCATGATGAAGTTGGAGGAGCTCGTCAAACCGTGCCCGGTTGATTATGATTTGACGGGAAAGTCGAGCTCACGACTCTAAACCGAGCGCTTCGTGGGAGGCAACCCACGTTTTTGCTTTTATTCCTTTCTTTATTTTTCTTGCATTCTTTTTTCTCTTCTTTTTTCTATTTTTGTATTTTTATTTCCATTTATATATATATATATAAAAGAGAGTGAAAAACCGAGCGAAATCGAGCTAGATGGTGTTTATAAGTCAAGTCGATGAATTGGAGCGAAAATCGTCAAAATACGACTAAGGAAGGAGCCGACCCGCGCCCACGGGCCATAGCCCTGATGAAGGATCGTGTATCTCCTCAACTCGTTTGTCTCGAACTAAGCTTTGCCAAGACTTCTTTCTCGATGATAGGTGTGGACGACTAGGTTATTAGCCTTATCTTCTCATGATTTTGAGATGGTTCGGGTCTTAGTCTTGCCAAACTCGGTTTGTATGATAAAACTCTCACGAATTCTAAACACACGGGTTTTGTTCTTACGAACGATTTTTCATTAACTTCTTCATTATTCATAATTTCGAATGACAATGGGGCATATTTATAGATGCCAAACTAAGTCTATCCTAGTCAATGAAGAACTCCTAATGCAAGTAAATAAATAAAGTCCTAGGGAAAGTAAATATCTAGTAAATAAAGACTTACCAAACTAATAGGCACATGCCTTTTATTCAAACTCCTAACCATACTAGAAATCCTAAGTAAGCTATGAGAAAGTGCCCTAAATCTCCTTTGCTTGCCCCCCAAGTCGGCCGTGTCAAAACCCTAGGCGCCTTACGCGTCGCGCCGCTTGCTAGGGCAAGTCCTCGTCGCGCGCGCGCCATCCCCACGCGTCACCTATCGCTTGCGCTGCCGCCGATCGCGTGCCCCGTCTTGCGCGTCCCTGCCACTTGCGCGGGTGTCGCGCACGCTCGAGCTTCGCCATCATCTTCTCACTTGCTCGATGTCTGGCGCGTCGTGCCTAGTCTATCCGCATGCGTGCCGCCCACGAACGCCTGCCCAGCCCGTCGGCCGCGCTCGCCTAGCACCTTGCGCGTGCTCCCCACTGTTGCGCCCAACTCGCACCCGCTCATCGAGCCTATTGCAGCATCCCACTTCACTCGTGCATCCGCCTCATCGTAGCCGCCCCAAGTGCATGCGGTCCACCCAACATTCGCCCCTCGTGCACCATTTGCCTTAGCTTCCAAGCGCCGTGCGCGCCGTTCTCTTGCGCATGCCTTGCACCATTCGCCAACCTTTCCGGCAACCTTCTTCTCACACTCGTCATTAGCCCAATGCACGTCCATGTGCGCACTTCCCGTCGCATAGCCTCTTCGAGCCATCTTAGCACGGCCTCGGCAGTCGCCCCGACCCTTTGCACGCCTTTTCTTGTGGCTCGAGCTCGGGTCGTCCTCGGGCTCAGAGAGGTCGATGACCACATCCTCATCATTCCTCCCCCCTTCGAGTTTATTCTTGTCCTCAAGGAGAATGAATTGAAGACTCTTCAATTCGACCGGCTCAGTTCCCTCGTCACTTGTGCACAACTTGATTCTTTTCTTGGCCCGTTCGAACTCCATAGTTCCTTTTTTGAAATTTGTAGTTATGGTCCCAAGCGTTTCCAACCATTGGACCCCTAGCACCACCTCGGGTCCCTCGAGTTCGAGTGCAAACAAATCCACTTTCAGCTCTTAGTACTTGTATTGGCACCCCTTTGTATAGCTCCGAACTCCAAAGTTCTTTGCCGTTTGCGACCTTGACGCCAAATGGTACGATCCCGATCATTGGAATTTCGAGCTTCGCGGTGAAGTCCAAGTTGATGAAATTGAGGGTCGACCCACTATCGACCAACACATTGACTTTCCGACCCAAAATCTCAGCCTCGAACCTCATCATCTTAGGCCCTTTCTCCGCTTTGACCATGTACAGCATATCCACTTGTGGATTTACATATAGATGCAGCCTGTGCTCATCCTCCTCCTCGGGCTCGACTGTCTCGAGAAGATAAAGTTGCCTTCTTTTGCACCTATGGCCCGGTACAAACCTCTCACTGCACCAAAAGCACAGCCCCTTCTCTCGTCGTTTCTGCATTTCCTTAGGACTCAATCGTCGCATGATTCCTGGTGGTTGTGTCACGCCTGCGGCCTTCTCGCCCTCGGGTTGCGGTGGTAGCTCCGGAACCGAGTTCGCACGTTGCAGTTCTGAACGTACTTCGCCACGACCCATCTTGCGGATTGCGGCCAGGTGGTCCTCGCACATCCTCGCGGATTCCATAGCAGCCCTTATCGACCTTGGTTTGTCGAGTTGAACTTTCGCTGCCAGCTCGGGCTTAAGTCCCCCCAGGAACGCGCCTACTAGTGCGCTCTCGGGCCAGTCGCGCACGCGGCTCGCTAGTCGCTCGACCTCCTTCTGGTAGTCGCGAAGACTCCCACTTTGACGTATACGAGTGAGTGCCTCGTCGTATTCGTGGTATTCACTCGAACCAAAGCACGTGATGATCTCCTTCTCGAAATCCCTCCAATGCACACGCATGCGTTTGCTTTTGTAGACGTGCGAGATCCATTGCCACCATATGTTCACCTCACCATCGAGATAGTAGGCGGCAATCGTAACTCGCTCTGATTTGGGCACATCATTGATCTCGAAATAATGCGTGGCCCGGCTTAACCACGCGTCCGGGTCGGTCCTCGTGAACGTGGGCAGGGTCAGCCTCGGCTTCTCGACCTTCCTCTCCTCGCATCGACTTGACGCTCGCGTCCTTCTCGATCGACGGTCGTGGTCCTCACGGTCGGACTTGAAACTGCTCGATCGAACCGTGGTCGAGCTCGACCTATAGCTTCCTCGCGGTCGTCGCGTGGCTCAGGTGAGTTGCGCGGCTAGATCGTGCACATAAGCTCGAGCTTCGCGAAATTCTCGTTGGCCGCGTGTTGGCCATCACCAAGGGACCTCATGCTTTCCTCCAACATCTCGAACCACTCTCGGTTTGTCAAGCTTAAAGATTTTTTTTTTTAACTCTCTAACAAACTCACGAAAAGAAAAAGAAGAAAATTCGAAAAAGAAGAAGAGAGAAAAAGTTAAACAAGACGCACGATCAACACCTCTCAATGAAAGCACCAATGATGAAGGATCGTGTATTTCCTCAACTCGTTTGTCTCGAACTAAGCTTTGCCAAGGCTTCTTTCTCGACGATAGGTGTGGACGACTCGGTTATTAGCCTTATCTTCTCACGATTTTGAGATGGTTCGGGTCTTAGCCTTGCCAAACTCGGTTTATATGATAAAACTCTCACGAATTCTAAACATATGGGTTTTGTTCTTACGAATGATTTTTCATTAACTTCTTCATTATTCATAACTTCGAATGACAATTGGACATATTTATAGATGCCAAACTAAGTCTAATCCTAGTGTAAGAAGAACTCCTAATGCAAGTAAATAAATAAAGTCCTAGGGAAAGTAAATATCTAATAAATAAAGACTTACCAAACTAATAGGCACATGCCTTTTATTCAAAATCCTAACCATACTAGAAATCCTAAATAAGCTATGAGAATCGTGCCCCAAATCTCCTTTGCTTGCCCGTTAAGTCGGCCGTGTCAAAACTCTAGCGGCCTTACACGTCGCGCCGCTTGCTAGGGCGAGTTCTCGTCGCGCGCGGTAATGCGCGCGCGCCATCCCCACGCGTCACCCATCGCTTGCGCTGCCCGATCGTGTGCCCCGTCTTGCGCGTCCCTGCCACTTGCGCAGGTGTCGCGCACGCTCGAGCCTTCACCATCATCTTCTCGCTTGCTCGATGTCTGGCGCGTCGTGCCCAGTCTATCCGCACGCGTGCCGCTCACGCCCGCCTGCCCAGCCCGTCGGCCGCGCTCGCCTAGCACCTTGCGCGTGCTCCCCACCGTTGTGCCCAACTCGCACCTGCTCATCGAGCCTATCGCAGCATCCCACTTCACTCGTGCGTCCGCCTCATCGTAGCCGCCGCAAGTGCATGCTTTCCACCCAACATCCGCCCCTCGTGCACCGTTTGCCTTAGCTTCCAAGCGCCGTGCGCGTCGTTCTCTTGCGCACGCCTTGCACCATTCGCCATCCTTTTCAGCCACCTTCTTCTCACACTCGTCATCAGCCCAATGCGCGTCCATGTGCGTACTTCCCATCTCATAGCCTCTTTGAGCCATCTTAGCACGGCCTCGGCGATTGCCCCGACCATTTGCACGCCTTTTCTTGTGGCTCGAGCTTGGGTCGTCCTCGGGCTCAGAGGGGTCCATGACCACATCCTCATCAAGCCCGCGCCCCGCGACCGCAGACTCGTGCCCTCGCGCCCATTTCCGCGCGCGCGGGCATGCCCAATCCCCAGACCTTCTGCACCACGTTATGAATGCTGGAATTGAGCTGCCCTTGAAATTATTCCAGCTCAAGTCAAGGTACTTAAGATGCTTCATTTCGAGCAGGGAAGAATCAAATGTTTCGCTTTGTAACATGCTATCATAGCTCCGGTCCCCACATTCATCTACAACTCGATTTCTGAGATCAAGCCCGATAACATGCCCAGTCGCTTTATCACACTTTACGCCTTGCCAAGCACAACATTTGTATCGGGTGTTATTCCACGAGGAAAGCCTGTTGGACTCATCCAACAGGCTTGTTTTAAACCTCAGAAGAGCTTTCCTCTCCCTTGGAATGCAATCAATAAAAGTAAAATTATTATTTGTTGACAGACAGAGTATGGTGAGCTCAAACATTATTAAGAAGAAGAAGATGATGGGGAAGAGGATTGAAGAGAAAACCATTTTCCCCATTTTATACTGGATATAGGGTTGAGAACAGAGGGGGATATAGGCTAACAAAAATAAAGACACAATTTTTGAAGTGCTTGAAGTGCGAATGCCACCATACATATACTAACATATATGGGGGCTTGAAGTGCGAATGCCACCAGCAAAAGAGAAACTTCGAGGAACTTTTTGTGAACAGAGGGGGATATAGACTAACAAAAATAAAGACACAATTTTTGAAGTGCTTGAAGTGCAAATGCCACCAGCAAAAGGGAAACTTCGAGGAACTTTTTGACAACATAGAGGATATAGACTAACAAAAATAAAGACACAATTTTTGAAGTGCTTGAAGTGCGAATGCCACCATATATTATGTAGAAAGTGCAGGGAAAACAAATAACAAATGTGGAGAAAAACTCTTTTAATTTTGATTATAGTAAAAATGATCTTAATCGTTTGAATTACAAGAGAGAGAAAGGTGCTTATATATTGAGCACAAAAAGGAAACATAAAGAAAAGTAGACTATGCCAGCTCACCTAATTAACCTACTAATATGTATTAACCCAACTAAACTAACCAATATGTCAACCTATTAACATATATGGGGGCTTGAGTGCGAATGCCACCAGCAAAAGGGAAACTTCGAGGAACTCGCCCCCATTTAATAAAGACACAATTTTTTCTCCTTTTTTTGAGGAAATTTTGTTTTCTCTCAACCTTCAAAATAGATAAGTGTTATTAACACTGCCTGGTTTCTTAAAATCACCACTCAATATCAAGCAATATTACAATATATGTGTGTGTGTGTTTGGGNGTAAATCCAATTTGTAGAGCAAAAATAAAAGTTATGGGCTTTTCACATTTCAAGAACATGCAGTATGTATATATATAACATCACAAAAGGGTATCATGGGGTTGGTGTGTGTTAGTATGCTTATGAGTTATTATTTTTTTTTTCCTCAATGTCTGTGATTGTGTGTAATTGTGGAGGAAATTGCCTTAGTTCGTGTAAAACTTTAATATTATGTTTGTGGTCACAAATTATTTAATACTATGATATATGTAAACATGTAATTAAGTATATGAAAATAACATTCCTTTAAAACTACAGTAAATTTGTATTATATTACTTGATAATTAATTTGTATCTTATGGAATTAAAGATAGTTATTTTTTTCATATTTCTCATTATTCCACATCCCTTACACACAAAGTAGTCTAAAGAAGTTTGCAACTCCTTTAATGACCTTTTTTTTTTTAACTATTATTAGCAACTGAAACCAATAACAAGATAATATACTGAGTTTGGGAAACTAATGCTATATCAATTAAGAAGTCTTGACCATTCCTTTTTCTTATAAAGGATATTTGTGCATCTGATCACTTCAAACCATAAATAATAATAATAATAATAATAATGGATGAACTAAAGCTACTAAAAAATGCGCGCGCGCCATCCCCACGCATCACCCATCGCTTGCGCTGCCCGATCGCGTGCCCCGTCTTGCACGTCCCTGCCACTTGAGCGGGTGTCGCGCACGCTCGAGCCTTCGCCATCATCTTCTCGCTTGCTCGATGTCTGGCGCGTCGTGCCCAGCCTATTCGCACGCGTGCCGCTCACGCCCGCCTGCCCAGCCCGTCGGTCGCGCTCGCCTAGCACCTTGCGCATGCTCTCCACTTATATATATTAATTTTTTATTAGTACTAAAGAGTTATCAATACTCATCACGATGATCTGAGGAGCTTCGACCTTTCAATAGCCTCAGGGAAGAAGATCGTGTGACCGCAGAGACCTGAGTTAAAATGGACCTAATCAGGATACAAAGGAATCTAATCAAGATAAGAAGAAATCTAACTAAGATAAGGATAATACAAAGAAGATAAAGATTAACATCGGGCAGCCGGGAAACTCCGAGTAGATTGACCAAGGGAAATTAGGTTGTTCGGGAAGCTAATCTTTTGTACCGAGGTAATCTCCCTATAAAAGAGAGTGAGGTATAACTGAAACACTATCTCTACACTTTCAGAATTCTCTAGATAATTTTGTTATGTTCTTCCCCTTTCCATTCACTGGCTTGAGTGTCGGAGTGCTCACACTGGGAGCTCCTTTCAACCCTTGTTTTGAAGGTAATTAGTTGTTTTCACACGATCGGAGCTTTGCAGTAGCTGGTTCAACCCAAAATCAGGTTTCGACATATTATTTGGCGTTGTATGTGTTGGGATTGGTGAGGATCTCGTTATGCACAAGTCACAAATTCAATAACAACAATAAACATATGCGCAACGAATCTAGAGGTTTAGAGTTGACTCTGACGGCTTAAAATTCGCAGACTCTGACGTTGTAGATTACCATTGAAGGAAATTGTCTTATCTCAAAATCCGTTGGGCAGCCGGATCCTTCTCGTCGGACCTCGAGAAGTTCACAAGAGCGGCCGGGAGCAGCACGTGCCTCGTCGCGGGGTCGAAGGTGTCGCGCGAGGTTGTCACGCGGTGGTGGCGGGGCTGCAATGTCGTCGGGCTTTGTGTGGGGTCGCCGGGCATCACGGGCTGCGGGGGTGGTCGGTCGGCCGACGGTCATGGGGGATCACTGATTAATGATCACGGGATTTCGGTACCTCGAGATCTTCTACTGTATATCTCAAACACCTCTTCGTATTGTACCGGTGGAACAACAACACGAAGATAAAGCTCGATTATGGGAACTAGAGAGAGGGGGCGGCCAAAACGATGCACACGTTAGGTTTGGGTGTGTTCTCAATCCCATGAGCTTAATGATGTATATATAGAGATACAATAGGGATCCTAAGGAGAACAAGATTAGAGCTTCTTAAGTATTGGGCCTAACTGTGAGCCAAGCCCACTCTTTCAATACTTAAATAATATTATGGTCCGCTAACCTAATATTATTGCACTCTCTTTTCCTATCCCAAAGTATATTTGAGACTCTAATCATAATTAATTGATTTATCTCCCCACGTTTAAGATATAATGTCCATTAATTAATTCGATTACTGATAATCAAGAATTAATTAATATATTATATTACCAAAGCTAGCGTCGTTCATTGCATTATTATTATGCTGGAACATAATTCACCTGCATGGTTTAGCATAACAACCTTCATGAACTCATTTCGGGAACATCATCAAACTATACATGGTGACCGTAAATAGTCTAACAGCACATCGTACATATAATAATATTACCCAAAACAACAAATATGTTGACTTAGTACAATGAATCTCACTTTCAGTGAATCAAAGTAATAGTTATCATATGTACATGCCTGTTTATATCTTACGGGTTAAGAGAACGCAATAATTAATCGAGACTTAAGTTTGTTTACGACGATCAGTATAAAACAAACTGTTACTCTCTAGAATCCTATTCAATACATAAATGTACTAGTGCAACTAATCAGTCAAGACCAACCGTACAGTGGACACTACAACCGTTCTGATGGTTTGTTCATTTCCATCTAGGTTGTGAACCAACAAATCTTGTTTTGCAAGTAACTGACATAATGATCTTCTGTTCACCCGATGATGACCCATTCTTCTAAGTGCAAAACAACAGAACAAAGAACTTATTTAATCAAACATAATTCTCATTCAACAAAGATCAAGTGTAATATAATCCAAAGCCAAGCTTTCAGTATATAACACCAACAATCTCCAACTTATACTTAAAGCTTCCGCTTTTTACAAGTATAGTCCTATCAATCCGTTATTTTCAAAGACCTATGTCGATCCTATGCCCATACATCTGACTCCCATTCCTTCTACGTGTTTGACGAAGACCTTCCCCGACAAACTCTTCGTGAAAGGATCAGGTAGGTTGTTCTCTGATGCAATCTTGGCAACCTCGACGTCCCCTCTTCCTACGATATCTCATATCATGTGGTACTTGCGCTCTATGTGATTGCTTGCTCTATGGGCTCATGATTCCCTTGAGTTTGCTACTGCTACACTGTTATCACAGTACACGGTGATACTACATGGCAAACTCGGAATCACTTCTAAAGTCCACTAAGAAGTTCTGAGCCAAACTGCCTCTTTCGCTGCCTTAGAGGCTGCGATGTACTCGACTTCCATAGTGGAGTCTGCTACGCATTTCTGCTTAGCATTCCTCCATGAAATGGCTCCACCTCCCAAGGTAAACACATAACCTGAGGTTGACTTACTCTCGTCCCTGTCTGACTGAAAATCAGAATCACTGTAACCTAACGGTAACAAGCTGTCTGCACAGTAAATTAACATGTACTCTTTAGTCCTTCGCAGTTACTTGAGTATATGCTTCGCCACAGGCCAATGTTCCCGTCCTAGGTTACTTTGATATCTAGCTACCATGCCCACGGCGTAGCTAATATCCGACCTCCTACACAACATAGCATACATGAAACTTTCTACTGCTGAGGCATAATGAACTGTCTTTATGTCCTCTATCTCTTGAGGTGTTTTAGGAGACATCTCATTGGATAGAGCTATTCCGATCCATGTCTGAAAGGTAACAATACCTTTCTTGGAATTATGCATGCTGAATCTGACAAGACAGTATCTATGTATGAAAACTAGGATAAACACAACATTCTCTTCTTACAGTCCCAAATTACCCTAATACCAAGAATGTGTCCTGCTTCACACAAATCCTTCATATCAAACTGTTTAGACAACCACACCTTTACGTCCGATATCTCCTTCTTACCGTTTCCAATGAAAAGTATGTTGTCCACGTAAAGCACAAGAAACACCACCACGCTCCCAATGTGCTTCTTGTACACACAGTGCTCATCCGGACATTGAGTGAACCCGTACGACTGGATCACCTCATCGAACCGGCTTTTCCAAGATCTTGAAGCTTGCTTCAGTCCATAAATTGACCGATTAAGCTTACACACTAGATGCTCATGTCCCTTATCGATGAAACCCTTTGTTTGTTGCATATAGATGTCCTCCTAAAGGTTTCCGTTAAGGAAAACCGTCTTGACATCCATCTGCCAGACCTCATAATCCATATGAGCGGCTACAGCCAAAAGAATCCGAATGGATTTGAGCATGGCTACTGGCGACAAAGGTTTCATCATAATCGATTCCTCTTTTTGAGTATACTCTTTCGCAACAAGTCTAGCCTTGACAGTCTCAACCTTCCCATCAGATCCTCTCTTTCTCTTGTATACCCACTTCACCCACCGGCAGCCTGGATCAACAGAGCCGACACCCTCCGCCCCATACCAGGAAAGACATAAAAGCAAGGCGAGAGGAGAGCTAACCTCCGGTTGTTGCCAGCCACACCGCCGGACGTTGGGACGACCTCAGGACCTACAAGGCAACCTGCGATTGAGGAGAGACCCTTGCTCGGCTGAGAAATCCACGACATGACAAGGAACCAGAAACGGCTGAAGGACGACCAGCACTGCGGCGGCGCAGAGCGCCTCGCTGGGAGGAGGCGGCCGGAGAAACGAAGGCTAGGGTTTTTCTTTGACAAATTAGGTAAAACAGGAGAGAAGACAGGGGCAGTGTATCATATTCGAATTACTACTTTTTTTTTCTCTTCATTTTGTGATAATTTAAAACACGGAACATTGAACGTAGACGTGCGAATGGGATAAATTCAGTCAGTGTATCATATTCGAATTACTACTTTTTTCCTCTTCATTTCGTGATAATTTAAAACACGGAACATTGAACGTAGACATGCGAATGGTATAAATTCACTCATTACTCCTCGTCATTCGTTATGTTCGTGTACTCCAAATATTGCAATTTCAGAAGATTTTCTATCAGATTCGAATTACTACTTTTTTCTCTTCCTTTTGTGATAATTTGTATGCGATTACACAGGCGTAAAACCTCACAATTGGAAAGTAAGCGAGATAATTTGTGGGCCTGTCATGGGAATTTTCTCTGACACTGAAAAAAATGGTTGTGGAACTCGCGAAAATTCTTCTGATTGTAGTTTGAGGAATCTTGTGAGGAGAAAACAGGTTGATTCTAAGCACACCAGATCATCCTCTTCCTCTGGAAATGTCCAACACCAGCTAGCCAAGGCTTTGACCGCACCTCATCTCATTGCAATAGGTAAAAAAAAAGTACATTTTCTTTTGATTCTATGTCTTTTCTTTAAAAAAAAAAATAAAAATTCCTTTTTAGTGCGTAATTTGAATGTCACTCATGCTCGTCAATGAAATTGCATTTTACTAAATAAATTATCGTGAATTTGAGAACCTTTTATATATAATATACTGAACTTTGGAAAAGTCCCTCATGCCTAACGACAAACATTTATCTAGTAGCCTGTATGAGCTGGCTTGACATGAGCTAACACAAACATTTGCTCGGTCGAGGGGCCAAAGTGCAGAGTATTGCATAGTTCAGCGGGAAGAATGTATATTTCCAATCGTTATTGATTCTGTTTCTTCATTGTTTGGTTGGTGTTATATTTGAAGTATTCCTGTTTTACTGAGTTTTAATTTCGTTCTATAGTACATTCATATGATTCCTTTTAGAGTTGAGTCATAATATAATAATTCGTTGGTTCTGTCTTTTTTGTTCAATTTGTGTGATGATAGGTCGGCCCGCCTAACCGTTAGATGCCTCACAACAGTATTTGTGTATATATAGTGCGATAGTGATTAATAACTTGTGATTTATTGATGTCCGAAGTCTTAGTGAAGTTAAATTATATCTAATTTATGGAGTTCTTTTGTCCTACAATTGTTTCAGTGGAATGTGGATATTGTTTGATCTTGTAGGAGTTGGTGCAACTATTGGTTCTGGGGTTTATATTCTGGTTGGTACAGTTGCTAGAGAGCATTCAGGGCCAGGTCTGACCCTTTCTTTTCTAATAGCTGGAATAGCAGCTGGCCTATCTGCATTTTGCTATGCTGAGCTAGCAAGTCGTTGCCCTTCGGCTGGGAGTGCATATCATTATTCTTACATTTGCATTGGAGAAGTGTAATACATATATCTAATCTCTCTCTCTCTCTATATATATATATATATATATATCATTATTATATATATATATATATATATATATATATATTGATTTTGTTTTTCAATAATAAGCATTGTATCTTCCTTAAGTAGCATGCTAGCATTATTTTTATGAATAGTATTTTTAACCTTCTTAGCCTCATAGCAAAACTGAGGTTGCATTTTGGTTTGGGGATTTTGGTTTTGAGGATAGGAATTGGTTTAAAGTTCCCCAAAGTGTTCAAATAGTAGCTCGTAATAAGAATCTAAGGATCTAAAATCAATTGTATCCAAACAAAACTCAGTGGATTTGTTAATATAGATTTAGCATACGTAATCAAAATGAAGTCGATGATTATATGGTATAATGCCCATAATCTGCTCAGATCAGGTTAGCCCTTGGTTATGCAGTTGTATTTTTATTATCTACCTGAAATGGGCATGACTTTTCTGTAAAGATGTCAATTGCATTCTGAAGAATTTTTCTATAAATATCTCACATGAACTGTGTGATGCAATTTTAATGAGTTATGGTTGGAGACAAAGTACTCAGCTAGATATTTGGGTTAACTACTGATGCAGATAGTAGATCTCACCAGTCCTGGTTCTTGATTTTTCTCAGTTTAATGGATGCAATATAAATAATTCCAGTGCTCTTTAGATTATTAGCTTTATTACTGTGTATACAGCTTTGCTTGGTTGATTGGTTGGGCATTGATGTTGGAATACACTATAGGAGCTTCGGCAGTTGCTCGTGGAATATCCCCAAATCTGGTGTGCTATGTCCTCCATTATATTTTGCTTTTTATCTGAGGTCTTTGTGGAAGTATTTTCTGATTCATTATATAGTTTCTTCATGTACAGAATAAAGAACAGTGTATCCCCTTTTAATGTTATATTGACTTCCAATATGAAGGTTTATGTTTTTCAGTAGGTTTCTTTCTATTGAATTAATGTTATCAGTGGATGCCTAATCATTCTGCAAGATTGTGAAAATTACCTCTCTTTCTATATCCCATTTGTTAGATAGTTAGTCATGACAATATTTACTGAAGTAGACCTCGATTTTTTTTTTTCATATTTTATTTATTTCAATTCTTAAAAAATTTCTTTACCAGGCCTTGCTTTTTGGAAGTCCAGATAGTCTCCCTTCTTTTCTTGCACGACAAACCATACCTGGGTTCAACATTGTGGTTGACCCATGTGCAGCCATCTTAGTTATTGTGGTCACTGGACTTTTGTGTCTAGGAATTAAGGAGGTATCTTTCTGCTATTCTCATTTTGTTGCAAAAAAAATATTTTTTGGCTTCCGAAATCTTTGTCTTCTATTTTACCTTTACAAATTTCAAGATTACTGCTACAGAGTGCGCTTGTTCAAGGAGTTGTTACCTCTGTCAATACATGTGCCTTAATCTTTATCATTGTGGTTGGCGGATACTTGGGTTTCAAGACTGGATGGTGTGGCTATGGACTTCCTACTGGGTAGTTGTATTTTTTGTCTTGCTTAGCACAGTTGTATTTCGGTCTGGTGGTCTTTTGCTTTCCTATTTGCTAATTGCCATTTTTCATGAGGACGAAGTTGCTTATGTATTCCATTTCTTTTTAAAGATATTTTCCTTTTGGAGCTCAAGGGATGCTTGCTGGTGCTTCTACTGTTTTTTTCGCGTACACAGGATTTGATTCAGTCACTAGTACAGCAGAAGAGGTATGTGCTAGATAATCTCATTCAAATTCTCCCTCTCTATATACACATATATATATTTATCTTATTCACTAAGATAGGTTAATCCTCAAGGGAGTGTTTGTAATGGAAAAAACTTTGCCAGACTGTTGAGATGAAGCCCAAATTTAGTTTTCCAGTTGTTAAGGTTCTTATTTCAACTTTTGTTCTATTATTTCAACTGTTGAGGTGAAGCCCGAATTTAGTTTTTTAGGTTCATACATTAGTTTTAGGATTCTATTTTGTGTCTTAGTTTTTTTTTTCCCTTTTTTNCTATTATTCGGTATTTCATTGGGATTATTTTGTGTTGAAGTTTTTGTTTTAGGGAACTGCTGATCATTGTGTGCCTCATTCGTGTTATCCTTAAACATAACGTGGTGAGTGGAAGCTTGATAAATGACGTTCTCTATTATCAGGTGAAAAACCCTGAAAAAGATCTGCCAATGGGTATTGGGATTGCACTTTCTATATGCTGCACGCTGTACATGTTGGTTTCTGCAGTTATAGTCGGCTTGGTTCCGTATTATTCAATGGATCCAGACACTCCCATCTCTTCTGCCTTTTCCAGTCATGGCATTAGATGGGCAGCGTAAGCAAATATTTATATCTATGAATTTTTTTACGAGTTAATGTCCGAGTTTGTGCATTTTGTTTCTGTGGCTTTTTTCTACATCGCTCAAATTTGCATTCATATAGGTATGTGATAACTATTGGATCTTGTACTGCTCTTTGTTCATCGTTGATGGGGTCTCTCCTTCCCCAGGTAACTGAAATTAATTAACACCTCTATAATTTTTCCTTTTGCTTCGCTGGTACTAAATTCTGTCAGCTTTAATTGTTCTGCGATGTTTATATCTACCATCAACCGTCAGATAATTATGAAGAACCAATACATTAGGTTTTATCATGATTTTTATATAAATGATCATATTTAACTGTGATTTTGCTATCGATGCGAGTTTAGCTTAGATAGGATAAGAATGTTGTCACGAGGAAACTTTAGTTTAGACAGGATAAGAAATAAATCAGAGTTATAGATTCGGGGGAAGAAGTGTGGTCTCATGGTGGTGAGCCTAGGTGTCACTTAAGTGAGGTTTCATGGTGATGAGAGTAGTCCACTGATGTGGGACAACTCACAAGTGATATTCCTACACGTCTCGTCACTTGTGAGTCATTCTCTAACTTATACTCGGTTAACAGAGTCATTCACCACAAATTCTAGATCTGCTCTGGTAGCATGTTAGAATTATGGATTCTGGGGAAGGGATGCACTCCCATGGTGGTGGAACGCACCATTAAAGGTGAACCTAGGTGCCAATTGAAGTCTATCCCAAAGGTGATTGGACGAGTCACCCAATGAACTTATAAACTAGACTCATTTACCCCATAGAATCACATAATCAATGTGAGACAACTGACAAGTGATATTTGGTAACAATACTATATAGGATCAACCCACTAAAGGCCCTAACGCGATATATATATGGGCATCTTCATATGTGAAAGCATTCATTCCTTCAAAACTCTAAGGTTTGTAACATGGCATAAGAGCAAACCAACTAGGGTTAATTTTTTTTAAATTTTTTCTTTTCACATTCGGATCTCACCTCCCACACCAATAGCCTCGCTGCCCCAGGATCGGTTGTTCGGTCATTTTTCATTGCCGGAGTTTGCGTGTGTGGGTCCCACGCGCCGGTCGGACAGCATGCAGCCTTCCTCACGCGCTGGCGCGTGCAGGCACATGATTTGCTGGATTTTTTTACTGGTGAACGACCTTCGTCTCAGAATCTTCTTGGCAGTATTGTTAGTTTTATGTCTTGGGAAGTTTTGGTGTTCCATTTTGCATTTTTAGGTCCGACATAATTTTGGGTTAGGGTTTCTTTCCCTCGTCTATTGTTCTTTCATTGTTTACCTGTCATGTGGTCTTTGCTGCGTCTACCATCGTCTATTGGGCACGCTCATCACTATTCTCTTAATACGTTGTCGTATGTTTATCGCTAAGGCATAACTGTTGTCATACATCACTGAATCATGTCGCAACTCAATGCAAGTGCCATCAATAGCACTCTTGATGGTCAAAATTATCAGGAGTGGGCAAGAGTGGGCTTTTTCTGTGGAAACCGTATTGAGGGGGTTATTGTATAGCTTTCCACTTGATTGATGATGGACCCGAACGAAAGGCTGATAATAGTAATGCTGCTGCATTAGGATATGATAGATTAATGATGGGAAGGTGATGGCTGCTATTTCTTCTTTTCGAACAACTAAGGAAATATGGTCCTATTTGGAATAACGTCACGTTCAGGTGCACTCTTACGCACGCACATAAGCAAATTCATTTGATTGAACAAAACGACATGTCCATTGATGAATACTATTTGGCTTTTGCTGGTTTGATGGGACCATTGATCTCAATGGTACCTCAATGATCGGCAGGGAGTGTTCAAAACTTAAGTTTCTTTATTTATCGCTTCGCATGGGAGTCCGAGGAGAATTTGAGTCCATTTATACACGGTTGCTTCATAACTCTTCTACTCTATGGTGGTCACAGGCATTATTAGATTTGATTACTAAAGAGACTCGTCTCCATTCTATGACAGTTGCTCCTCCGTTGGTGTCGCACAGTGTACTGGCAGCTCCTCAAAGGACATCTTATCAATGACTTAGTGCAACTAGAGATGACTCTCGAGAACCTTGTAAGCAATGCGGGAAGACGGTCATATTGCCAGTGGCAAAGCCATGGCGTGAGTCATGGCGACGCCTGGCCTCCTCGAGTAGCTGAGGCGAGGAGGGCTTGCGAAAGGCGATGCCATGGCGAGCGCCTCGAGTGTGGCGACCAAAGGCAAGGCGCTCACTACAAAAAAAAAAAAGGAGGCGAGTAGGAGCATTTTTGACATATTAGGGTTACAAGTTTTACTATTCAGTTCGAATTTTCCTTATTTGGTCCAACAAAGCCCTAAATTAGGTTGTGGCTTTTTATTACTTGACTAAGGCAACCGGATTCCGACGGTTCTCCGGCGATCGGTGGTGGAGAGATAAAGTTTCATTTTCCTTTGTTTTCTTCTCGGCTTTTTTCACTTCTCTCTGTATAATTTTTCCCCTTCTATTTTCTGTATTTCAGGTTGCTTCTGTTTCCTTTTTTTTTCCTTTATATCCACAAGAAACAGAAAAATGGCTTCATCAAACCATTTTTTTTCACAAACACTCGATGAAGTCTGGAATAATAATTCGATAAGCTCAGTCACCCTTCAATCAGTCTTTGATCACATATATATATATACAAACTCCTCAGTGGTCTTCTCATTCTAATGCATTGACTCCTTTCCATGTGAGGTTGATTTCCATCCCAACGACTTCCTTCATATCTTGGACATGATCTTCCTTCATTTAAGTAAGTTTCCTTCAAGTAGAATTCTTGTATGTGATTTGGATAGCTTTAGAATTTCGATTCCAAAGTGGTGTTGGAACACGGCTTTCCTAAAAATGCCGATAAGTAACATATTTGGTAAGTAGATATATGTAAGATATATATTATGTAATCCTTTTAAAAGAGGATTAGGACACCATAATACGTATTATCATAAATATATACCATATAATATAATATCAATAATAAATACAAGGAACTTAACTAATTCACAAGTAAATAAATAGAAAATTTCCCTTTAATTTATTTTGCTTAACTATCAAGAAAATCTTTTAGAAAACGTTTGTTCGGACAATACCAAACCAATATTCTTACATAATAGAAAATGGAAAAGTATGCAATTCCAAGACTTTGATATTTAGAATGATGGTGTAGAATACGTATATATTTTGTTGATCTTCGAGCATTTGATAGAAGTATTAGGGATTGCAGAAACTCGCATAAATAATCATCTTGGTTTGACCAATCCCTTCTGTGTGGATTCTTGAAGTATGATTCTAATATTCTCTAGAACTTTATTATTTTGAAAAAACTATCTCTTGCTCCATAATTTTATACACCCTCCCTCTTCTAGCGAAGTTACTAGTTTGCTTGAAGATCATTCCAATTCTTGAAAGTATTGGCTTTCATAATGCTAGGGAAATTACTAAATGAGTAAATTATCAAATAAAACAAGTATAAACGAGTAAGTTATAACAAGGGTTGTTTATATAGTTGTTTAATGTCAAAAATCAAGTGATTTTCCAAATACTTTAAAAAGAGGGGTAGATTTGGAAAACTTATCATTGTTTTTGATGTGCATGGAAGCGTGTAGCAGAAATACCCAGTCTGAGATTCATTGTAGGATTACATTAGACCAATGTTTTGTAAAGCCTTTTGTCCTTTTGAGGTTTTTTCATTTTTGAACCAACCCGTTAACTGCTTTGTTCAGTTCATGCTGACAGAAAAGTTCTATTTGTGTGTTTGCAGTCAATTTATTTTTTGTAAGAGATACTTAGTTTGTTTATTGTTCTACAATACTGGCCTTGTGCATCCGTCATTAGAGAATTAATTAAGATTTTTGTGTGCACCATGTGAATCAATGTTGCGAGGAGCATGGGCCTAATGAAAGTAGGATAAGTTTTTGAATGTGTGGGTTCATTTCCAAATAAATTTTCAATTACATTTATTTAATTATTTATGTTCTGTATAACAGTCTCGAATTCAAATGGCAATGGCTAGAGACGGCTTGCTGCCATCATTATTTTCAGATGTCAATAAAAGCACTCAAGTTCCAGTAAAAAGCACAGTTGTGACCGGACTGGTAGCCACAATATTAGCATTCTTCATGGACGTGGAACAATTGTCAGGAATGGTATGCTACATCTGCTGGTCTTTCTCACTTATTGATTCAACTTTAATGCACAATTATTTTGGAAATTAGAGATGTAGAATAAACTTTCATCTTATTATTATTTTTTTTCAAGTGATGCAACATTTTGGGTACATATATGTGGAGAAGTGCATTTACCTTTTACTGTTGACGGTGTTGTAAATGACATCTTTGCATGAAAAACCAAAACATTCTTAAGTTTTAGCTATTGAATAAAAACTGGTTGCTTATATTCTTTAGAAATTTCTTCTGCAAGTCCTTGATATAATTGCAGGTTAGTTTGGGGACACTTGTTGCATACACAGTGGTGGCAATATCGGTGTTGATACTGAGATATGTTCCACCGAATAAAGTTCCGGTTCCATCTTCTTTTCAGGAAGCAATAAACTCAGTTTCCTTGAGGCATGCTGGCAGCTATAGCTGTGAAGATATTCTTAATGAGAATACAAAAGTCTATGCTATAACCACAGAGAAAAGTCCACTTCTGGTCCGGAGAGAAGCAACCGTGAAATATCGTTTGATAAATGGCGCGTACGATTGTAAGTTTTGTCTGGTTTAGATAACAATTAACGTGTGATGGTTTATGTTAAAATCCAATGTTTACTAACAATCAAGTGACAAAAATATGCGTCATTATTAACAAAACTGAGTGGGGCAAATAAAGAAATAATTGCAAATATTAACCCAGAAGGTAATCTGAGTTGAAAATAATTGCAAATAATTGCAAATATAAATGGCGCGTACGATTGTAAGTTTTGTCTTTAAGAATTGCAGATAACCATGTGAGGTTTATATTTGATTACAAAATGTAGCCTTGAAGAGGGGTAGAAATGAGTATTTGTAAGGTAAATATAAACTTCAGTGGGACAACATTAATCTGTCCAAAAGTAAGTGTTTCATTCGTTCATTCATTCATTCATTCATTCGTTCGTTCCATCCATCCATCGTTCGTGCGTTCGCTCATTCATTCATTCATATTCATTCGTTCGTTTGTTCACACACACGCACCAAATAAAAGAAGGAAGAAATAAAAGGACAATTTAAAAAGTAGCGTTGTGAATAAACATGCCTGCGTGCCTATGTGAACACGTCATTATTAATCAGTTCATTCATTCATATTTTATTATGTGTAAGTTAGATATCACTAAATAAAAGTTTTTTGTTGCACATAATCACACACACACACACACACACACACACACACACAGAAAAAAAAAAGAATGAAGAAAGAAAAGGACAATTTAAGAAGTGGTAATGTTGTTAATAAACATGTGAGACATATTAGTTTCATTGCCAATGTCAATGTCCGTTTGCAACTTAATTTTGTGAGCAAGAACAAGAAACATATGAAAGTAAAAAAGTCTATACAGCTAATGTCATGTCCAAATAAGTTAACTCCATTGTTATTAATCTAGGTTCAAATCTTATTTTATGCATTGCAGTTTTCGTAAACAAAAAGAACAGGCGGAAAATTGCTGGCTGGGCAATAATGGTTACTTGTGTTGGGGTGATTGTCCTAACGTCTGCTACTTCAAGTTCGACCCTCTGTAGGTCTGTGGTACATGGATCAGTTCTTTGTCAAAGAATTTAATATATTAGAAACTCCCTTAAGATTCAGCTTACATATAAAGAATACCCAGTTATGTTTTATAAATACACAAGTCCTTGAAATTTGTTTGTCTTTTAGTAATTGCACCCTTCCTTTGTGTTATTTGTGTGCAAAACAAATCTCAAGGAAGTGTTTATAACCAATTTCTTACAAGAAGTACCTTGCACCAGCACTCTTCGGTACACACTTTGTGGATTTGGTATTGCTCTCCTCTTTTGTGGTTTGATATTGCTTACTTGTATAGAGCAAGACGATGCACGCCATGATTTCGGCCACAGAGGAGGTAACAAAAATGAGTTAC
>BKCP01002224.1:1316971-1361168 GCA_008636005.1 Striga asiatica
AAACCAGGGAAAATATGTTGGTGTCTTTACATGAGCTATTGTTTCTTGTCCAGGGTTCATGTGCCCGTTTGTTCCTTTGCTACCTGTGGCTTGTATCCTCATCAATGTCTACTTGTTAGTTAATCTCAGGTCAGTTTCTAAAGCTGTTTGGTTGATGATCAAACACCCATTAATAGTTGTAACACTTCATAATCAAGCACGCTACTGTATTGGAAGCAGGTTCATGATTTTTTTTTCTTACCAAGAGAAATTTTCTATATACTATGTCTATAAAGAACATGATATCACATTTAGATTGTATTTACACTTGATAAATATATGCTCTGTAGTTCTTCTAATAACAAATAGAGACAATTAGTTACAAATAGTACCCTCAAGCTTCAACTAACAAAAACAACCCAGTTAGCTACTAAAATTGTGAATATATGGGGCCTTTTATTTGTATTTTGCATATTGCATCTTTTGTGGGGGTGTATTTGTGATACTAACACAATAAAACTAACTGACAGTTATTTTTATTATTATATTTTTGCTTATCTATACATACAGTGGTGGCACTTGGGCCCGAGTTACGATATGGTGGGCCCTAGCACTGGTTGTGTACTTTCTGTATGGCCGCAAGCACAGTGTGTTGAGGCATGCTGTTTACGTGCCCTCTTCTCATGTCGATGAAATCTACCAAACGTCCACAAACTCCATCTCCGAATCTGCTGCTTCCATTGACGATGAAAAATTATAATTTATTTCTCTTACAGAAACCTCAACTGCGGCTTGAGTTTCTCTTCATGATGGCTTTATGTCTGCGCCTGGAGACACAAGTGTTATCATCAAACCATTGAGATCTTGAAAACTCCAGTTTTGTCCTACCGCTGTTTTGTTTTTATAGCCCTCTTGCAATGTAGAACATATTCTTGTTGTATAAAGCTCAAAGCTGAGTCATAGGTGGGTGTACAAATAAAATGGTCGAAAAGTTTCTCTGCTTATGTATTGTAGTTTACACTTACAACTTACAAGAACTATGTAAAATTTGCCAGACATTTGTATGAAGTTGTAAATCTTGTCTGAAATTGTGAAGTCCTTACATAGATGCATTTGTATAATTAACTTGCGAACATGTGTCAAAATTATGGCATGATTGGTATGAGTGAAGGACATGAGATTAGAATGATCATTCTCTTACTCATTCTTTATCTCATGATTGGTATATTTTTTTAAAATGAATGACTATTCAAATGGGAATAGCGAAACTCATCTTCAAGGGATTAACCATTCAATAGTTAATGCAAGGTTTTTTCATTCCCGTACTTGTAGGAATTAAATTTTCAAAAAAATAAAATTAGCAAATAATAATAAAAAATAAGTATATAATATATACTATTAATCATGATTAAATTATATTAAATATTTTTTTTCAAAAAAAATCAAATAAAAAATTTTAAAACTTATTTTTTTATTGCTTATATTTAATTAGATATATTAAATACTTATATAAAAAATAAAACTGAATAAACACATTTATAAATAATTTAAAAAGATATTATTTTATTTTCATACATCATATATATTATATATTTACTCATAAATTGAATTATAATATAAAGAATTATATTTGACTACATATGCTTATAGAGATGTATGTAATGATATATTAATATTAGTTAATATGTATATGAATACAAAATTCAATAATTTATTATACAATATCAGTATAACAATAAAAAAAATATTTATTAAACTATAGTATATTTTTTATGAAATAAAATAATTTATTATTATCATAAGTAAAAAAATAACATTAATATAAGTAGTATTTTTTTTCTATATAAAATAGTGATAGTTGATAATGTAGAATGAAAATGTCCTTCCATTCAGGTGTTATTCATTTTGTATACTAAATATATCAATGAAAAAACATGTTTCATTCTTTTCTCATATTCATTCCATTCTTCAACTCATTTCATTCTATTATATCAATCATGTCATAATAGTTTTGCGAATTAATGTGTGCATATAGGATTCACTTTCTATTCTTTTAATTAAATACAAACAATTACGACTTATGTAGTATTCATTTACTTCTTAATCAAAGCAATTTTAAAAATCCGAATTATGCAACACTAGGGATGTTATCGAACCGAGACCGAGCTTAAGGTTTTCGAGCTCGAGTTCAACTAATTTTCGAACATGTTCGTGTTCGTTCGTTTAGTAAATGAACAAAAAATTTCATTCGTGTTCGTTCGTTTATTGGTTCGAAATGTTTGTGTTCGTTCCAGTGGCGGATACAGAAATTTTCATGAGTCGGGACAAAAAATAGTTGAATTTTTTTTTTAACCAGAACAAAATACTTATATTAACAATTAAATAAATCGTTGAAGCAATCGGGTCTTAAGGTGTTCCCTATTCAAATTGGCTTTGACTTAATGGCAAAAATAAAATGGAGAACGAGGCACTTTTTATTTGATACACACAGTGGCGGATACAGATATTTTCATGAGCCAGGACAAAAAATAGTTGATTTTTTTTTTTAACCAGAACAAAATGTTCGTTGGGTCGACAAAGTTGAGAAGAAGGTCAAAGGAAGGAAAGACAGATGCTCTAAGGTACGAAACTGGGCAAACTGAGTATACCTAAAGAAAGGTCTTGGCATCGTAAAGTGGTCCGGGAGATCTTAGGCGGGCCTTAGCGGATAGCCGTCGTTCCACCACTGGGCTAAGCTAAAGCTGCTCTCTTGTTCTCGCTCTTAATGTCCGATCCAATCGAATATCTATGTGAATCTGATCAACAAAGAAATGGAGAAGACCAGACAAGAGTTGGATCGAATACTTAATTAACCATTAAATAAATCATAAATCGTTGAAGCAATCGGGTCTTGAGGTGCTCCCTATTCAAATTGACTTTGACTTAATGTCAAAAATAAAATGAAGAATAAAGTATGGTTATTTGATTTCTTTATTATTGTTAAGAAATATACCAAAAATATTTTATAATCACTTTTCCTTCATTTTTTGTAATAAGTTATAAACAAGTCATTTTGAAATATAATTGATTAATTTAAGAAAACGTAAATGTCATCATTTTTGTTTCTTGTTTCTGTTATTTATAAAAGTTTCTTATAGATTATCTTATTACTAGAGTTTTTCATTGTCAACTACCAACACTTTGCAATTTTATATGTTAATTTGTCAGGATTCAAAATAGTTAATATAAATATAAAATTTTATCTAGAACTTTAAAATTTGAACACTTGACTAACTTAAATTACAAATATATTTTAAAGTTAACAGCATTTATATTTGTTATCATTCTTTATGTATGATAAATTAAATTAGTTATATTTTGACGATCTATTATTTAACATTCATATCGTATATATAAATTAAAATAATCATATCGATTTGATCTCTATTAATAAAAATTTAAATATTTCTCAATTATAATTGAAAAACATTAAATTTATTTGTCAAGCCTACTACATGGTATAAGTAATAAAAATAATGCAAAATAAGACTGTCGAATCTGACAGGTGAGGTGTATCATTTGAAATAAAAAAAAATAATGTTATTTTGTAAGAATTATTTAAAATTTTAAAATAAAAACTTGTATTTATATTTTTACAAATCGTCGAGACTCACTTTGCTCTCCTGTTGTTCTTGTTTTTACTACTTTCCATATTGGTTCGCGTACGTCATATTGTGCATCCGTTTACGTAGAGTCGAAAAGTTTCTTTCAAAAGAGGGATATTCGTACAGAAAAATGGAAAATCTTTATCAAAGAAATATGGACTAGCTAAAAAAAAAAGGTGTAATTCCATCTTGGTTCGGTTCCTCCACCAGCGGAAGCGGATTGGTCAAAAAGACCACTAAGAGTTCGCATTAATGGTGTAAAGGGAAAGCAATACAGCTTGAACTCTGCTTGCCTTTGTTCTCATATATGCGAATTCATCGGAACTATGAAGCTAATTCGAAAGAAAAGAATGCTAAAGACTATTAAATATAAAATTTTAATTAACACATGTTAAGTATATAAATTGTATAGTTGACACTAAAAATCCAGTCTAGGCAATTGCCTAGGCTGACCTATATATAGATCCGCCAATGGTTCGTTCGTTTATCTAGCCGAACTTGTTCGTGAACTGTTCTAATTATTCAACAAGTTCGTGTTCGAATTGTTCGACATGTTCGTGTTCGTGTTTGTTAACTTTTTTTTTTAATGCCGTACAAGTTATTTTATTTAATATTTAATATATATTCATATTTTATATATTATATTATATATGTATATACTATATGTAATATATAAAATTATAAAATATTTTTATTTTATTTAATATTTAATATATATTCATATTATATATTATATTATACATGTATGTACTATATATAATATATAGAATTATAAAATATTTTTTTTGTTCGCGAATGCTCGTTTAGTTCACGAACATGTTCGTGTTCGTTCGATAACTAAATGAGTGTAATTTTATGTTTGTGTTCAGTTCGAATGCTTAACAAATGAGCTGTTATCGAACACGAACAATATCGAACGAGCTTTGTTGGCGAACGTTCGGTTTCGAATAACAGCCCTACGCAACAGACAGCCGGAAACAAACTAGTTTGTAATATCTATTACTATATAATTAGACAAGTCACTTACTAAATATAGAAAGTTTTTGGTGGGACCCTCATCCCATTACTATAAATGGAAAGTCTTATTTTTGTGCCATGTGTATTGGAAAAACTGCCGACTATTTTACTTAATTAGTTTTTCCTTTGGGAAGGATTTTTCATGAAAAATAATATGTTTTCTTAACTTGTACAGTTTGTTTTTTAATTAATAATTTTGGTTAATAAAAATATTATACTCTACTCATAAAATATAAAAAATATGTATATACGTCAAATTTTATGATAGACAATGAACAATATAGCATTCGCACTAATTCTTAAAAGATTAAAAATTAGATTTTTATTAAAGAAATTGGCAACTGCCACATACTAGATAACTTAACATTTTCATTTTCTTTTGCACATTGAGAAACACGAAATATGTCTTTTGCGAATGAACTGATAATTAACATTAATTTATTAAAAAATGCTACAACTGCCATGCAATAGATAATCGATATTTTATTGTCTTGCGCATCGACAAACAAAAAATATATGTCATCTATATCTATATATATATATATATAAAATAAGAATAGACTTAAATCAAATATAATAAGTATTTCCTGCCATTATGCATTAATTACATTCTAATTATAGTAATTTTACACAATTCCTTAAAATAAATCTTGAAGCATTAATTGTAATCAGTTTTAACTTCTCTTAACATCCGGATTTATTGTTTTAAAATGATACTCCATAATATTTTATTAAACACTAAATCTAGATGTTTAGAATCAATTATATTTAAAAGCAGTATTATTATGGAAACAAATATTATGGAGTATTTTTCTATAATCAGTATAATTATAGAATCAAATAATTTAAACACGATTCAATCTTTTTAATTCACTCGATATCTCTTTTTAGACTTATCAATTCATTTTAATGTAATATATATTTACCGTAAAAATAAGAGTAGGACTTTACAATAATCATCGTATCAATATTAATAATATAAATGCTAAATAATATTTAATCATTTGGACTGTACACTTTATCATATACATATAAATAAATCACATATTTGAACTTTAAATTTCTTATTTTTTTCACATGTAGTTATGCAATATATGCAACGTAATTAAAGTAAAAAATATTGTAAATATTTAATTTCAATTATAGTAAATATTTTTTAAAATTGATACAATATTCGATTCACTATTCCACTACTCATGTAAACATCTTTTTGTTTATATTATCACGGTTTTTTGTTTTTTATCATTTTTATTTCTTTTATCCATTTATTTATGAAACATTTTTTTTTCATTTAAAACCCGTGATTTAATTTTCATCCAATTCATTTAGTTAGGTTTGAGCTACAAATGGTAAAATATTGTTGTTGTTGTTGTTTTTCTTTAACGTAATTATTTTTCTATATATTGTTTTACAAAAGATACAATCAAAATTCCAAATTTCTGTTAAAAAGATATACTCAAAATCCACACTTTACGGTAACAATTCTTCTTATATTCTATGTAAAATTAAACTTCACGAGATAAATCATATCTTTAGTATTTATCACAATATTACATATTTTCACTATAGTTCTATTTCGTGATGGTAACATTCCGAAAATCAACAAAAAATTGAAGGAATGAGGTGTCTATGCAATTAGCAATTTTCAAGTGGAGAGCAATCTTGATAAATATTGATGTACGGTTGCCAAGTGCAGAATAATTTTGCATGGAAAAACTAAGAAGTTTTTCATAATGTATGACTTTTTCATGATGAATATTTTACGATTACCTAACAAATGCTCTATGTATTATAACTTATTGATTAATAGCCTTCAATTATAAATTTTACCAAATTAAATACAGCCCGTGCATCGTACGGGTAACATACTAGTGTAGATAAAGAGAGAACCCAACAACTAACAATATCTTTGCGAACTCCGCAGCTGCTCAAATATAAAATCACATCTTCTGAGAGGCAGTCGCCGCCGCAATGGGCAGCGCCACCAGGTTCACGGCCCTCCTCACCGTCCCCATGCCACCTATTCGCCCGTCCCTCATCATCTTCCGCCGCCGTCTCTCTGCACTCTCCTTCGCTCCCCGCTTTCTCCTCACACTCTCCTCTTCATCCTCGTCAACAACCCAAATTACTCATCTCGTCAACTCTTTACACTCTCAATCGAGCAGCACTTCTGCGTATACGGTCCACCCCACCGCCGACCAGAACCATCCATGGCCTGAGTGGACTAATTTTCTAAACATCTTATCGAGTGGGCAGAGGATTGAGGATAAAGGGATTCCGCCTGAGGATGCATTCGTCGTGTATGAGGAGTTGAGCGATGATTTTGTACGTTCTGCCGCCACTTGCATAGCCTTTGCTCATGCCAGACCTAATCTTCTCGGGTTTGTAATTTTAACTCTTTATTCTTTGCCTTTTGTTTCTTAATTTTGAGGCGTGAATTGAATGAGAGGTCATGTTGACATACTTTCATAGTGAAATGTGACCTGCCAGCAGCATTTTTGGTGACTATTTCCTAATAGTGTTTACTCACTGTTAAGTTGGACTTGATATTTTATCAGATTGCTTTCAAGGAAGGATATTGAAGCTGTTGTATCCAATGGCACTCCATTTTTGTTCAAAAGTGCTCTTGACTCAGTCAGAAGGATGAGGGCATTCTTAGGAACTGGTGAAACCAATGTACGCATGTCATTTTCTCTCATTAAACTTTTTATGAATGTATGCATCAAATTACAATTGAGATGCAGTCTTTCTTAGCCTGATGCTGGAAAGGAGATATGACAATATGTTTTGGTCCGAGAGCTTCATAAATAACTATGACTTTGCAAAACGAAGAAAAAGAATTATAGCGCAAACAAGAAACTGTCTTGGTTGTGGAGCTCTGATTTACATTGCAAAGCCACCAAAGATATTGGCAAAAATAGAAACTAAATCAAATTAGGTGAGAAAAAGAAAAAACAAAAAAGCAAGTGACCTGTATGTGAGAGCATCTAACTGAGACCACTCTGTTTCTATATAATAGAGGTCGCGAATGTAATAAATAGTGAACTCCATGTTGCTATCGATAAAAGACATTGCTATTTTGCAAAGCAAAAAGTTTGCCAAAGTTGAGATAGGATGTGATTATTTTTTCAGAAAGTTACCTTACCTAACTTTGATCCTCGTGGTTGTAAAATTATCCAAACTGTGAGCTTGAAAAAATGATTCCAACCCATTTTTTCCCTGACAAATTTCTTTTTTGAACTTAGGTGTCAGAACTTGATAAAGCGACTACAATTGATCTTATGAAATATATACTGAGCTACGCAAGTAATCCAACTGTTTCTTCCGAAAGCAAAGGACTTTATAGCAAGGAACTCGTTTACTCATCTGTTCGAAAGCTGTTACATGAACTGGGTACTGTGTGCAGTGGAGTTCCAACTGGATATATACCTGTCTCAAGACAAACTCAAAAGCCTTATGGACAAAATATTGAAATGAAGAGAGGCGACTGGATTTGCCCAAAGTATGTGTATCCTCTATTTTCTCATTTTATTTTGCTTCCCTGCCAGGACCAGCTATATCTAATTATGCATGTTTTCTAAGGGAAAAGAACGTTTTGTTTTTGGTTTTCAAGTTCTGTTTTTTTTAATGGAAAAAGTATGTTTGGTTTTTGTTTTTCATTTTTTTTTTTTTTGTTTTTAAATTTCCAACACGATAGAGAATAACATCAAACACAAAGTGAAGAGTTTCAATACAGACATAGGCCAACTGGCCACTAGAACTGGTTGGACTACCATAGTAGTCAAACAAGATCCAAAGGGAACCAAAAGCAATGGCCTAGAAAAGAAAAAAAAAAAACACTAATGGATGTAGATAGAGAATGTGATGAATCGGATATAAACCGAAGGAGGCAGACGTGTTTTTAGATCCTTTCATCACTTTCCACTAGACAAAACAAAGCCGATCCTTACACAATAACCACTAGTACTGGCACAAGTACCCTACTGCAAGAATACTAATATTCATTGGCAGACGTCAAGTACTCCTGCCACTCCACCAAAGCTGCCTCAAATGTTGTTATTTCAGGCCTTCAACTATCCTCAATAGCCTTAGGTTATCTGTTATCCATAGCGACCAAGTAGATAGGTTGTGAACTGAATTCGGGAATCTGACGTATTTTAGCCCACCAATGAACAAAAGAGATATCTTCATCCATCAGACCATCCCTTTTGACTGGTGATAGCTCCCAAATTCTGCTCACTCTTGGGCAGTGAGAGAAGATGTGCTCTGTTGTCTCACCACAACTGTTAGATCTCAGGTCCACCGTGACTCCTCTCATCTTCAAGTTAGTCTTCGTGGGCAGGGTTTTTGAGTAGCATTTTCACAGAAAGTGTCGAATCTTGCAAGTACCCTGGCTTTCATCAGGACCAAGTGATCATCAATTGATCTGATTCTTCCTTGATCTAACTGCGAAGCCAAACCCATAAGACTTACCTAATTGCAGAGACGTAATGTTGAGGATTTTATCACAACCCTTCTCAGAAAGACAGATTTCACCATGTTAGTATTCCAAATGTAAGTATTAGGCAAAAAATAGATCAGTCATAACTTTTAAGTGACACGGTGCAGAAGAGTGGACTGAGGTGTTAAATAGATAGCTCCTTGTTCCAAGGATAATCCAAAGTTTTAATGTTTTCCCAGCCCTCACCTCATATATGATCCCTTGCCCAACGACTCTAGCACTAGCCCAACTTCTCCAGAGCCAAGATGCAGTAGGTTTTACATCTTCCTAATCCTCAAGTAAGCTACCGTTACAAAAATATTTGGTAGACCTTAAGAAACAAAGAGATTGGGGTTAGTAAGAGTTCTTCAGAGCTGTTAAGTAAGAAGGGCCTTGTTAAAGAGCTTCAGATTATAAAAGTCAACCCACCCTGCATCTTTAATTTCAATGATTTTTGTCCCAAGCTTTCCAGAAAATATCCCTCCCATTTTTCTGTTGCGAGCTTCACCAGAATTTAGCTATAAGTTGAATAATCATTTTCAGAACACCATCAAGTATTCTAAAGCAAGCTGCAACAAAAACAGGTAAAACATTAAAAACAGTCTTAATAAGAATTTCTTTCCCATCCTGAGGGAAATATATTCTTCTACTACATAAAAGGTTTTGGACAGCTTCAATTACTAAGGAAAAGACCGCTGTTTTAGAACTTTCGATGGCGAAAGGTAAGCCAATGTATGTACAATATTTTTGAGGCTTAACTCCCTTGCGCACATTAGAAATATCCGTCTGAGCATTTTAAGATATTATGTAGAATTGATCAAAGTTAACCACTTGACCAGTTATCCCTCTATTGGTCCCTAACATATTCATACAACAAGGGCTTGACCCACAGTTGGCCTCACTAAACAAAATAGAGTAATCTGCAAGAACTAAAGGAGTGGTCTGAGGAGCATTTCTACAAATTTAAGGCCCAACAAATTATTCTTAGCGACTCCTTTCTTGATAAGGCAGGAGAAGAGCTTGGACAGTAACAACAACATGTAGGGGGAATATGGTCCCCATTTTTCAGTCCTCTAAAAGAAATGAGATTCCCACTGACCATCCCAGAATGATAAAAAGAAAAGGAAGAGGAAGGTACACAGGAAATCGCTCAATTAACAAAAACACTAGCAAAATCCATCATAAGGATAATCAACTTGATAGTTGATACTTTCTCACACTGCACTCGTTCTTATGCTCTCGCCATGTCCAGTTTAATGGCCATATACCCTTTTCTCCTTGTTCTTTGCCAATTGAGAAATTGAATGGATTCTTGAGTACTAATGGTATTATCAGACAAACTGTCTATTGGGGACAAAGGCAGCTTGGTTTTCAAGCTCTCAAGAAACAATTTTTTTTCTTTCTTGTGGGGGAAAAATGTGCTACAGTATGTTTCTTATCTCCTCAAATAACCTATGTTTATGCAGGTGCAATTTCATGAACTTTGCAAAGAACATGAAATGCCTTGAATGTGAAGGACCCCGACCAAAGAGGCAGCTAACTGGCGGGGAGTGGGATTGCCCTCAGTGAGCAACTTTTATTTTTCTTTATTTTTATTGTTCTTTTTTTATGTGTGTGTATTTGCTCCATAGTTATCATTTCATAACAATAGAAAAGAGATTGTTGAAAAATTGATCATCAATTTAATTATTTGCAGATGCAATTTCTTTAACTACGGACGAAATTTCGCCTGCTTGCGTTGCGACTGCAAGCGACCCGGGGCCCCACTGTCTACCGACAGCACCTCCCAACTCAATTCGGTGCATAACAATTATTTCCCTAACAAAACCAACACAGATAACGAAAGGAGCAAGAATTCTCAGCAATGGTTCAATAAAATCTCCAAACTGAACAGTGCTAACAGTTCCAACAATGCGGCTTTAAACGAAAGAGCAAGCCCGATGGATAACATTCGTCATTCCCAATATTCAGAAGCCAAAAATGGAAATTTCCAGAATCAAGGAATGGAAGGCCAAGCCCAAAAATCTGAAAGATGGTTTGAGAAAATGTCCGAGCTACACAACGTGAAGGACCTGCCTAGCGCGGTTTCAGACGAAGACTTCCCGGAAACTATGCCGATGCTTAAAGGTGAAAGCAGATTCGTGGTAGGGAAAAAGAAAGACCATTCTCTCACATCATCAAAGAACAAACAACCCGCCATTGATCAGACAAACAGCACCAATTTCGTGCCGTTTGTTCCGTTCCCTCCCGGCTACTTTGCAAGGAAGAATAATGATGCAGATCCAGAGGTTAAAAAAGATGATCCAAAACTGATAAATCTGGAAAATTCGAATTTTTCGAGTGGAGGAGCTCATGACCAACCATCGAGCCCGATTTTGAAAAGTACCGAGAAAAATAATGTGGGTCCCGGAAATGGAGGATATTGGGCGGGAAAGAGTTTGGAAGGGTCGGGCGTGAAGGAGAGTGATCCACTCGACATGTCTGAGGAGGCAATAAATGAGAGGTGGTTCAGACGTGCGGCTCAGATTAAAGATATATCGGAGCTTAGTCAGATACCGGACGAGGATTTCCCCCCAATAATGCCGATGTTGAAAGGCGTGAACAGGTTTGTCGTGAGCAAGCGAAAAACCCCACTCGAGAGGCGGCTCACTTCACAAAAGTACAAAAGGAATCTGCCTATGGTGAGTAGTGAGTCCGTGAAGAAGGAAAGTGATGGCAGCTAAAATGTGAGTCTAAATGACTTAGTGTTTGTCTTCAACTCAGAGTGTAATGGAGGACAACTATGGAAAAAGAAAAGAAAATAAAAGAAAAGAAAAAGGTATTCAATCTGTATGGACTGTATGATGTAGCTGCAGTTTGTGTGTGATTTGTTTACGTTAAGCTATTACGAATCTATAAATTTATAGAACTTATATTAACTATTAGTTAAGTGTAATCTGAAAATGTAAAAGGTGAAGATTGTTTGATGTCTAGCCCGGTCGGCCCTAGCAGAATACCTGAACGTGATGGAAGTAGCACAAGATGAGATGTTATTTCTTGAAAATAAATAAATAAAACTAGTGTGCCATGGGAAGGTGATATTCATGGTGTTGCGTTTTGTCTGTTTCTTTTCCCTGTGTGTAAATTGAAAATAATTTGCAGGTTTGAGCCACATTTACATCTAGTTTCAAAGTAGGTATTTGAAACTAAGTCTGTTGCCTAGATGATGCGTAGCCAACTTTTAAAATATTTTTCTATAACATTTCTCATTTTGAATTGAATATTTTATATAGTTTTTTCGATAGACTCAGTAGAAAAGTTCTATATAATCTTTGTGGTAGTGTAAAATGACCTCGACTAGGTCTGATGGCCTTTGATTTGTCCTCGAACCAATGAAATGACCTGCAAAATAGCACTGGGAGTTGTTTCGCGAAGAAACTCTGACGCTGAACTGTATGTATATGAGCCTAGAGTATTAAGAGTGTGTATAGAGGAGATAATACTTCACTTTTTTATATAGATGTGTTTCCTTATTGCTTAGGATCTGCCCAATCTTGCTGCGAAAGTGCCCAAACTACCCGATCACATTGCTCGGGTGTCCGAAATGTCAATTCTGTTATACACCTGTCTTTACCGACGTGTCATTCTTATCTTTATTATATTCGTACATACCCATTATCCGGTCTGTTCTCATTAACCTATTTCATTAGGTAATCGCTTTAAGTATAATCGTGCTATCAGTTTAATTCCTCTTAAACTGGGTCTCTGGTCTTCAATGAGTAAGTCCGCTTTTTAGGTCCTTCATCAACCTCTTTACTTTCGGGCCGAGTTTCCACAAGACTATCCGAGAGTCTTAGCTCGACCTATCGCTGAATCGGTCTACCTCGGATGTCATTACTGACCTAGTAGTTTTCCCGTCATTGAGTCTTCCTGCTATCCACAAAACTAATGAATGATAAACATAATAATTATTACTTTAAATTATTTTATATTAAATATATTTATATTTTATTATATGAATGACATGATACTAATTCTTTATTTCTAAACCAGAATTAATACATATGCCGTATTATATATAAACTAATTAATACTTCAAAATATTTTTTCTTTTTACCTAGAATATGAGTGTCTAATTGAAGATGGTCAAACAAAAGTTAATTTAATATTATATATAAAAAATGGATGATTAATAAAAACATTATTAAGATTTTTAATAGAAATAATATTAGCACATAATAAAAAAAACAAACAACGATATGGAAACTAAATAGGGAAAAAATTTGTATATATAAAATTTCTTTATCCATGCGTTTTAAGAAATATTTTAAATTTCATATATATATATATATATTAATTTACAAATTATTATTTTTATAGTGATTAATCTATATTCTATAACCATATCCATTAATATTCCAAATCAAATAAAATTTAGATCAGCTGAAAATGAATAATTAATTGTAAATTTTTTAAAAGTTTAATCTCTAATGATTGTATCACATCACTAAAAATATAAATAAAAATAGATTAGATAGAAATAAAATAATTGATTGATTTTTTTTTGAAAAAATTTGGTCAAAAGATTTAGATCAATTATTGATATTACATTATTTAAAATAAATATTATGAGAAATGCTACATTACCATCCTAGTGTATAATTAGGTTGACAACACAAGTAAAAACATCCACTTGTGTATTTTTTTATTTTTATTTTTTTGAATGTTTTCATTTGTGTTATCAACTTGGTTGTATACTAGATTGACAATGTAGCATTACTCAAATATTATAGTCATGAATGGTAAAAAATTAAAAGGAAATAATAATAAAAAAAGAATGTTTAAATAATTTACTTATTTAATAAGCAATAAAAGTAAATTTTAGGCCAAACCTTTTTATTTACGGTAAATTCCACTTAAATCCCTCTTCCTCTTTTCAACTTCCAAATCAGTCCCCTTCTTAAATTTTTTTCCTCTGCACTTCCTCCCTTTAATTTTCTCTTTCCATTTCACTCCCAACTATAAAGTAAGGTTATTATTATTCATTTATTTTACTTGAATCATAAAAAAATGGAATTGTTTATTTGATTTATGCTCTCTCTCTCTTCGTTCATCGCTCGTCTCTCTCTCAAAATTCCATATCGTCTCTCTCTCTGAAGCCGGCCAATTTTCTGGGAAGCTTGCCCTCCATCCGATAATACCGTCCTCCTCGTCCAAAGCAGTAAGCATGGTAAGATTTTGAGGATTTTTTTCAACAACTTTGAATTTTTTCTTCAATTCAAAATTTTGGGGATTTTTTTTCAAAATTTTGAATTTTTTCTTGAATTCCAAGTTTCCAGCTAGGGTTTTTGGGTGGTTCTCGTGCAGCCACGGGGCGGCTGTGTAGAAGCCCTGTCGGGTGGATTTGTCGGTGCCTTTCACCCCTCGGAGATTGCAGATTAGCTTCAACGCCGTTAACGGGTCGTGCTCCCAGGCGGTGGACGAGGGATTCCGGAGGCGTGTTCGGGACAACGTTGAAGAAGAAATCGAGACAGGTTTCGCCGGAGGAGAGAAACGTCAGCGAGTGATTCTCCGTCAGGCCTATTGGCCCGAAATTGTTGAAATTAGCCACCATCTGGATCTGGTCCATGAATGGATTTTTCTTTGATGCGGAGGGGGAGGCGGCGGCCGGTAGGTGTAGATATCCGGTGGTCCGAAGAGGGAAACTGGGGTGGAGGAGGGGGCCATGGTGAGGAAAGTGAGGTAATTTGTGTGGAAAAGGGACGAGGGGCTGCGGATCGATGTGATGCGCTTGTAGAGAACATGACAAGACACTCAAAATCTGGAGATTGTCCGATTTCTGGTGCATTGAGTCCATTGAGGCCCACGATGATGCCATAAACGGGCTCGTGGCCCGAAGTGGGTCTGTTTACTCGTCGTCTGCGGATAGGAGGATTAAGGTTTGGGGTAAGGTAAGGAAAAATGAAGGGCATTTGGTTAAGGCGATTTTGGAGGGCCGAAAGGACGTGTCTTTGAATTCGGTGGCGGTTAGTGAGGACAAGAGGTTCGTGTATGGAGGATGTTCGGACAGGTTTATAATGAGGTGGTCAGGTAATAATGAAGGTTTGAACTGTTGGAAAGTGGTTTGTAAAGTAAAGGGGCATAAAATAGCGGTTTTGTGTGTGTGTGTGATGAGGGAAGGTGGCTGATTCTTGTGCAGTGGGTCGGCTGATTCGAGTATGTGTGTTTAGAGGACGAAAAAAGTGGGAGGGGGTTTGGCCCGACATTTGGTGATCAGGGGGCACGAGGGCCCGGTGAAGTGCATGCGGGCTGGGCCATCAAGGGTTGGGGGTGGTTTCTTGTTGTATTGTGGGATTGTGGATAGAAGTGTGAGGGTTTGGTGGGTACCGGGTGATTCGGAGAAGGATTTGGATTTGGATTTGGATTTGGTTCGGGTGAAGTGAGATATGTTATTTTTTTCTGTTAAATTTTTGTTTTGATATGATTGAGATTCTTTGTTTATTTTGTGTGTTTTTTTCAAGATTGTGTGTTCTTTGTGTGGGTGGATTTGGTCATATACTGTGTTGGATCTTAGGTATAGTGTTTGTGTTGAAAGTTTCAGGTGGTTCGTGGGACATATTTTCTGTGTTTTTATGTTGTTTACGTTTTGCATTTTTATCATCTACTTTCATTTTTGTAACGTCGAAGGCATACTTGCACCAGTTGGTGGGTCCAAGTTGTACTTGTTGATTTTAGTATCAAAGTTTGTATCACTCTTATCATCATTGGATCAACACAGGTATTTAATATACTGTGCATGTTATATTCATCTACACATTATAAACACTATGTTAGTAAATAATCAACATAAACGTTAAATAATGTAACTGGATTATAACCCAATATGGCTTATGATTAATATGACGTCCTAATGTACCACACATAATACATGTTAATTGGTATACCGTATATCTTAACAAATAGTACTACCTTTTATTCTATTCAGTACCAGTTATTGATCAATTAGTACCTACTTTGTACAAAGAACAAAAAATAGATTACTTCAAATTTTACCTATATGTTTTAAGTTCCACTATTTTTCAACCAAATCATGCGTGAACAATCCGTTTAGTATATTAATTAATAATTCTACCTATATTCATTAATATTTTCAACCAACTCTGACGAACATAAAAAAAGAAACGAATCTCGTAAAATGGTACCCGTTTTTCAACAAATAATAACACTCCTTCTATATAGTACCGTTATTGATGAATTAATACCTACTTTGTAGAAAGAACCAAAAATAGATTACTTCCAATTTTGTCAACATTAGCAATATTAGTACCAGATCTAGAGTAAGATAATACTACAATTATGGTGTTTTAGTACCAAATATCGCGTTTTCAGAACCAACTCCGATGAACGTAAAAAAAAACTGATTTTTGTAAAATAGTACCTGTTTTGACGTAAATAATACCATGTTTTCTTCTTCGCAATACCAGTTATTGATGAATTAATACCAACTTTTGGTCAGTGAAAATGGATTATTCAATTCTGATCAATATTTGCAATAATTAGTACCAGACTTGGAGTAAGATAGTACCAATTTTCTGTGTTTTGGTACCAGATATCGGGCCTTTAGTACCAACTCCGAAGAACACAATAAAACACCAAATTTCGGTCTCAAATGATGTTTATATGACCTATAATCACTCTCACATTATTTTCTATGAGATTTATAACGTGTTTAATTAAGTTTAATTGCAAATTGGTCACAAACTCAACACACTAATGAGAAATCACTAAAAATACACTTCATTTCATTGAATGACACACTTCATCTCATAGAATCATCATACATGGCTACTCCAAATTCTACCTATATGTTTTAACTTTCACTATTTTTCATCCAAATCACGCGTGAACGATCCATGTGTCATGGTAGACATGAAGGATTAGAGAAATTACGATTCTTAAAATAGTACCTGTTTTAGCCAATATAGTACCGCATCTTCTTCTACGTGGTAACTGTTTTTTATCGATTAGTACCAGCTTTTGGTCAAAGAAAATGGATTATGAAATTGTGGTAAACATTTGCAATAATTGGTATCAGACCTAGGTAAGATAGTACCATTTTTCGGTGTTTTAGTACCAGATACTGGGACGTTAGTACTACTTGTAATGAACACATAAAAACACCGAATTTCGCTCTCAAATGATATTTATATGACCAATAATCACTCTCACATTATTTTCTATGAGATTTATAATGTATTTAATTAAGTTTAATCGCAAATTGGTCACAAACTCAACACACTAATGAGAAATCACTACAAATACACTTCATTTCATTGAATGACACACTTTATCTCATAGAATCATCATACATGACTATTCCAAATTGTACCTATATATTTTGACTTCCACTATTTTCATCCAAATCAGACGTGAACGATCCACGTGTCATGGTAGACATGAAGGATTAGAGAAATCAAGATTCTTAAATTCAGTGGTATGATACATCATCGTGAAAATTCCCAAAGTGTAAAAAATAAACAATATAATGGTAATTATAAATAGTAGATGAAACATTTTTTTTTTTTCGTTTGAGGGAAATATATTTTAGTATTTGAAATGAGTGTTAATATATGAAGTGTAGTGTGATATATATATATAAGTTGATAAGTAGCCGTTGCAATATAGCCGTTATGTAGCCGTTGGGAACAAATTAATGATATAATATTTGTTAGTTAATCATTCATGATTATAAAATACTAATTAATCATGTATATTATCTTAAAAATTCATCGAGCCACTATGTGAACAATTTAATGAATATAAGTGTCAAAAAATAAAAATGTCACTCCACACTACTCGATAAATCTTTCGGTGGGTACAAATATAAGTAGTTATAAATTTCACACCACATTACTGGGTGAACCATTTTGTGGGCGTTAAGTATAAGTAATAATATTATTTATTATAACTTGAAGTTATATATCATAATTAGTAGTAATCATAAGCAAATTTAATAATATCATCTTACCACATATTATTGACTATGGCAGAGCCGTACTTGCCAATAATAATGGTAATATGTAAATTAGGATAATGTTATATTTAGTATATTCATACCACATATTCTTGACTATGGCAGAGCCGTACTTGTAAAAAATAATGGTAATATGTAGATTAGTAAAATATACTGATTTTATGTAATGTATATACATATTAGTATATTCCTACCTTTCGGACCGGGTAGAGCGTTCGTGCTGATAACGTGTTTTAAAAACGGAAAGATAAAGAACACAATATAGAAACTGGATATCACTTATACTCAATTTTCTTCTTCCTTCTGTACATTTTTCCATTGCATTTCGTGTGCCTTTTATAGGCAAACTTTCCCGACATAACATACAATAATTTACACCACATTCATATCTATTACTATTCCCATTTATTCAAATAGTGAAATGTCACTATTCATGCATAGTGGTTCATTCCACTTGTTTATAACAATAACAATATATTTATCGGGAACATATACAAAAAATATACTAATTGTATACATGTCAACTCTTCTGACCTCTGTTTTTTTTTTCTTCCCAAATTTGCCTCTCTTAGCATATACATACAAACCTTAGTTGTATCTATATATTCTCACCCCTTCACCCCCAATAGCTTCTTCTTCTATTGTGTGCCTTCAATCCATTAGTTATTTTCGAAAATTCGATTCGACCTCGATATATACACTACACTCTCTCTCACACACTCACACCCATATAGAGAGAGAGAGAGCTTTCATCTTCTTCGTGTGGTCTAAAATGGACAACTACCTGGCTGTACATACACATATAGATATATAAATATGTATAGACGGCAGTTCTCTTTTTAATCTCGCGAAAGCACGCACCGGAAAGAGGCTGAGATGTTGGATCTAAATGTTGACGATGTTTTTCTGGTCGTCGTTCACAAAAAACAAAAGGCCATGTAGAGCGGCAAATAGAATCGGCGGAGAAAGAATGGAAAAAAAAAACCAAGATTCGGACAGAAAGAAAGAAGCCTCAATTACACCTTCACTCGCTTCGCTTCGGAAATGAACAGAAAAATTTAAGAATTTATGAAAAAGAAAACACAAAAAAGAAGGGAAAGAAAAATTTAAGAGATGAAGGGCCTGGGTGATGGTGTATTTCTCTTTTTTGTGTAAGAGATGAAGGGCTTGCGTAAGAGATCATGAACAATCCTGGTATTTTTCTATAGTGGTGGTGGTGTGTTAATGCGCAAAATAGTAGGCGATTTGGAGGAGATAATTAATTAGATAATCTATTTCTTAATTAATAGATAGTTTGACTAAAATCTGAAATCCGGTATATGTGTAATTATTTTGTGGTGATTTAGCAGTTTTACAAATAAAATTGAATCAAGTGTAAAATTGTTATATAAATAAAATATTATGGTATGTGGCGCAANATTTTTATTAATGAAAGCCCAATTCACTTAACAAACAATTGGCCCAACAAAAAATAAAAAAATTAAACAACAAACATTAACATATCCATTTAATATTTACGGGCACAAGTATAGAATACAGAATCCCAAATACCCATTCTCTTCTCCATTTCCACTATATGATATTTAACTATATAAAAAAGCCCAATTTTATTTGTTTCTATTTCAACAGAGCTTCAAATAAAATAATCTCCCATAATCAATCCACACTATAAACTGTAATCTCTGTTGCATGTTCTTAAAATCTAGAGCTATGCGATATTTAACTATAAAACATAATTTCACCGACAATTATTATGAAGAAAAAAAGTCGATAAGGACTTTACCCGTTTGAAGTTTGAATATATTTTTTCCCGTTTTGTTCCGCGGTCCCAATTGATACCGGGATAGGTCAAATCTCGGATCGTCTCGACTGTGCCCAGCCCCTACAATACACAATACACTAATACAGAATAAAGAACGACTCTGTTTTCAACTTCAACAATTTTGGCATCAACAGAAACAATATTATATTTTCCCTTTCATCGCTTTCTCTGACTCTGAATCACTTTCTTCATCGTCCCACACTAAATATTTATTTTTGTTTTCTTGGTCGCCTTTTCTTGAATTTCTTTGGGTTTCAAAATAATATGATGTCATATCTATCTGGATTCTATTTCTAATTTTATTCTGAAAAGGAAAGAAAACACCTCCCCCAAATATTTTTAACCCTTTTGCATCCTAGCTGGGTTTGCTGGTATCAGATATTAATGTAATTAATTATAGGATGTCATCCGAACACATGCAAGCTGATCTACAGAGATGGAGAGAGAGATTAAAATAACACAAAGCTGGTACGATTTTTCGGAGTAGTTCTTTCAATAGCTTGGACATATTATGTCAAATTCTTGAATTCATTTCCAATAAAGCAAACGGGTTGTTTTCTATTGTATTTGTGTTAGCCCTTACTCTATACTTCTGATTCGGGGGAAAAAAAAAAATGTATTGATGCATAAGTAATGTTTTGTTGGTGTTAGAATGTCAAAAATGGGTTATAAATCCATGTTCCTATGGTTCTTGATGACGTCTGCACTGTTCATATTATCATGGTTTTTGGTGCTGAGATCAACCGGCTTGTCACGTTCCATTGATTTTGCTATATTGCCAAATTCCAAGCTCCATGAAATTCTAGCGAATGACAATCCTGATAAAACCCCGAGTATAGGTGTGGTCTCGAATGCGAATTCAAGAAAATGTTATTCGAATGATGCACCGATTCCCATTCTCAAGGTTTACATGTATGATTTGCCTTCAGAATTTCATTTTAATCAATTGGGCTGGAAAAATTCTGGCCCGGGTGTTTGGCCCGATATTCGTGTAGAAGTTCCTGAATATCCAGGTGGGCTGAATTTGCAGCATAGCATTGAGTACTGGTTGACTTTAGATCTTCTGAGCTCAGAATTTGCTGATAACATGAAAGGGCATAGTGCAGTGCGTGTAAAGAATGCTAGCGAAGCAGATGTTATTTTTGTTCCATTTTTTTCTTCCATAAGCTATAATCGGGGCTCGAAGGTGAAGCCCGGCCAGAAGAAGAGTACTAATGTTGTATTACAAGAGAAATTGGTCAAATATTTGTTGTCCCAAGAGGAATGGAAGAAGACTGGCGGGAAAAATCATGTGATTGTTGCTCATCATCCAAATAGTCTTCTTGATGCAAGGATGAAGCTATGGCCTGCAATGTTCATTCTGTCGGATTTTGGGAGGTACCCTCCAAATATAGCGAATGTGGAGAAAGACGTTATTGCCCCTTACAGGCACGTTATCGGGAGCTACATGAACGACTCGTCCGATTTTGATAGTCGGTCTACCTTGCTCTATTTCCAGGGAGCTATATATAGAAAAGATGTAAGTCTTCATTTTCTTTTCTTTGGTGATGATTGTTGAATTCTGCATGCATTTAGTATTTTAACCTACCTACTGTGGGATTAAGTTGCCTTGTTAGTCTTTCGATGGCCACATAGCAAAGTATCCTAAGCATAATAGATTGTTTAGAAATTTGATGATCAGGAGTGGTGTGGTTATAAATCAGTCATGCTGTTATTTTATTTTCTTATGGCAATATATGTGTATTATATGTGTGTGTGCTGAACGTGCATGACCTACAATATGCTACAGTTGATGTTGTCTGAAAAAGTTTGTAAAAGACAAAGTATGTGTATTAGGAATGCAATGTGGAGAGATTTTCGAGGAGGCATTAATTGTCTAAAAAGAAGATGCTATGATCCATAATTTAGTTATTTATCTGATATTGGAGTAATTGATAAAGGTTGGGATTATATCAGACTTGCATTTTAGCGAACATTACTTTTCCTGCTAATTCAAAGACATCTCAAGTCTAGATATCTCGCGTAGCACTCTGTTCCCATGGGCAATATCTACATAGTTCCTTAAAACTACAGCTTTAAAAGAGCATTCTTATGTGGACCTAAAGTTAAATTGACTGTTTAGATGGAAAATTGAGGCAAAATATTCCGCCTTTCTCGTTCTTCTCAAAGTTGAATGTTGACTTAGCCTCTTAGGTGTGTAATCTTTTCATTTTTAAGCTCTACTGTCTCTCTCATCTATATTGTTGGTAATCAATCATGTATAATTATGCTGCCACACAAAGGGTGAAGTTGTTTATGTAGTGTTTAATTCACTGAAATAAACCTGTATACATATTTTCTGGTGCAGATCCTGTTGTATAAACATGGATAAATAAAATCTTTACTTGCCCGTCTTATTCACACTCTCTCTGTATCCTAATAATGATTTTAAATAATTTTGTTCAGAATTCTGTTTGAGCCTCAGCCTTAAAAGTCTTTTATTTATTGTGCAAGTTTCTTTGAAATATTTTCTGCTGGTCCTTGTAAACACAGTTAATTGTTCCAGACTGTTGATTATTATTTCATTCCTTAACTTGCATATTATTGCATTCATTTTTTTTTTACAAGTTTTCTTTTCTGACCAGACTTGAATTATATTAATGAACCTGTGATGCAATGGATGAGTTGGTGATAAAGTCATGGCTGTGTTTATAAATTCCCGTAATTTTAAAAATTTAATTAAAATAGTAGTTTGTTGCTGTGTGCTGGTACAACTGAATCATACAATTGTTTAACATGAAAGACATATTCTGCCATTTATCATACAATTTGAATTTAGGTTAAGCTTTATTACACGAAGCTCCATTTATCATCTTATTTTGTATATTTATTTTTGTGTTTTCATGGCAGGGAGGAATAATCAGGCAAGAGCTATACTACATGCTACGAAACGAGTCAGACGTGCATTTCTCATTTGGCACTTTTCAGAAAGATGGGGTCCACCGAGCCTCCAAAGGCATGCGTTCTTCCAAATTCTGCCTCAACATAGCTGGCGACACTCCTTCTTCTAACCGACTTTTTGATGCCATTGCCAGTCATTGTGTGCCAGTCATCATAAGTGACGAAATCGAGCTTCCCTATGAAGATGTGCTCGATTACTCACAATTCTGTGTGTTTGTCCGCACTTCGGATGCCCTAAAACAAAATTTTTTGCTCGACTTAATAAGGAGTGTAGGCAGAGAAGAGTGGGCAAGAATGTGGAGTCGGCTGAAGGAGATTGAACAGTTTTACGAGTTTCAGTATCCTTCACGAGAAAATGACGCGGTTCAGATGATCTGGCAGGCGGTTTATAGGAAGGTTTTTGCAGTGAGGAGAGAAATTCATAGAGCTGCGCGGTTTTCACGGATGGATTTGGTGGTATGAGAAAGTAGTTTGATTATCGATTAGTTCATTTGTTCTGAACTCTTGACTTTGATCGATTTGGTGGTATGAGAAATTCATAGATGTATTTTACTTAGGGCATAGGATTTGCTAGAACCAGGTAATTCATTGTTAGTGAGTTATGTTTTACTGGAAGTTTTTGAAACTTAAAGCTGTACATCCCACAGAGTAAGTACTAAAATGTGATCATATTGTATTACCTGAAATCATGGCCAGATCTATATGAGGCCTGGGCTGGGCTATCAATAATGAGGCTTGGGCTGGACTGGAGCCCAGACCTTTTTTTTTTTTTTTTTAGTTTGAAAAAAAATATTATATTTTTAGTCCAGTCCAATTGGTGATTATATATTGGTGCAACTTCTCAAAACGACACTTATTAAAAATAGGAGAGAGTATTATATATTGGTGATTTACCATTTTCACTAGGCACTCACCCACAAAAACACTATATACCAAATTTCAATCATATAAATTAGTCATGACCATGTCCTTCCTCTTAACACAGCAGAACATTGAATTTAAAAGGAAAAGAAAAACCTATTCAACTAGAAAGAGATTACTTTCAAGAAGACGATTTAATTTTTTCTTTAATAGTAAGTTATATTTTTAAACCCCTCTTAGATATTTGTTTGATTTGTCTAATTGTCTTCATCTATCTTCTCATTTTAGTTGAGCTATTTAGGGTTCTAATAGTAATTGCTAGGATCATTTCATTGCAATTCTTGTTGTGTTGATTATGTATGAATATGAAGTAGTAATTGTGTGTGTGTGTGTGTGTGTGTTTGTTATTCTTTTTTTAATTCTTATCCTCTGGTGTGGTTGTTGTATATCATAGTTGGATAAAAACTTTTGATGTCTAGGCATTTCATTTTGTTAAAAACTATGCCATATAATCTATTTATTTGTATTTCGGAGTTTTTAAAAATTCACATGGAACATCAACCTTTTGCCAAAAAAGGAAAAAACCCATTAATATCGTTGTTATTTAGAAAACGAAATTGAAATCAAACGTGGTGCAAAATGAGCATAATGAATTTTTTTGTAGAAGTTCGTTGAGCACAACTTCAGTGAATATTTGAAGAAAAAAATGAGTTTTTAAAATTTCAGCTAAGTCTATTCTTAATTTCTGGATCTGTCTCTGCTTGAAATAGAACTATGAAAACATTTAAAGGGATTAAATTATAAAATCTCAATTAACTAGGAATCAACTAAAAACTTAAATTAGAATTATAAAATAGCAAAAATAAATTAACATCAAATAGAACTCGTCAGAGGCCAAAGGTACTTCAATACATGCTCGAGTATAACGAGCTAGATAGGTCCTCAGCGACTCACCCTCCTGTTGCTTCATGGCCATCAGGGTCAAATATGTCTTCTCTTCGGTCACAACACTTGCAAATTGATTGAGGAAATAGTAGCAAAATCCTTGAAATCCTTCACCAACCCCGGGGCAAGCTGGTGAAACCAATCTTGAGCTCCTCCTTGTAAGGTCGCTAAAGCTCGACGACGCACCGCATCAGAATAACTATGCAACACCACCATATTCGAACGACCTCAATTGTCTCGACGGGTCAGATGACCCATCATAAGAGATGCTCACTTCCCTGAAACCATTTGTTAAGCACCAATCCAAGATCTCCTGAGCAAAAGGGTGCCCACGAGCTCTTTCAGGTTGTTTTCCCTCGGCCTTCGTCTGCAATTTGTTCAACCATTTTTTTCCACCACTGGGTCAGGATAATGCTCAAACTTTCTACCTTCGTGTCCTTCTTCGTCGTCGCGGTAACAATAACCGCATTTAACATATATTGTTGGGCGCATCCATCTGCCACCACAGCTGCTATCATCTTGCGCAGCTCTGCCTTTGTCAAGGTAATGAGTTGTTGACCTACTGGCTCGACTCACTCCTGGGTGGTCCCATCGACACGACTCCAACTGGATCTGGCTACAACTGAATTGGAACAACGACCTCCGTGCCTGATCTGACCTCTAGCTTATTACTCAGACCTCCAACAGTTATTAAGATCGCCGATGAATTCCCTAAGCCGGCAGGGTTGGGCATCGGGGTCTATAACGACCTGGAGAAGTCCAACGGTTGGCCTGCTCTGAGTGGACGCGCGTTGGTCCAGGCGTTGTCAAAAGTAGTCTCTAAATTTTTCCTGGGAGCTTCGTTCACCATGACTGAGGTTGTATGATAGCTTTTTGAATGATAGGTCCCCATAGACGACGCCAAAATGGTGTGCAAAAGTCCTCTGTTTGATTCGCGGTAGGTACAGCTAGGCTGTGAACAGCCAACCATCAATTACAAAAGGGCTTATGCTTTTGCCTTCTACCTGCGTGCGCCTGGCCAATCAGATTAGTTCAGAAGGGTTTAGTGTCTCTTTCAGGGCTGCATAAGCAGGCTCAGGGATAGGCCTTTGGGGTGGGTGTTGCTAATCGATCTGGCCCTACATTCTTAATCTCGTTGCATTCACTTACAGCAAGAAAGAACCACCGGTGACATGCCGATGACTTCTTACATTACAATACGCAATTTTTACCTCTTTGCTTTTGCAGCTGTCAAACCTTTCAGGTCAGGTCTTTGACTAGCTCGGTTCAGCTCTAGGAATCGTATGTTCTTCATCAAGGAAGGATTTCTCAAGTGGTAGAAGGAGCAGGTAAGAGGAGACTGTTTGTAATAGGAAAATCAAAGAGCGTCTTCTCAGACCGGTGCATGATTGGGGGTATGCGGGTGTTATCCCACCTACCTGCAGATAGATGGGAGTCCCGAACTAGCTGCTGCTTGTGAAGTATGGAAGGAAATTCAATTTTCATTCCCAGCAATGGATACTTTGTAATCTACTAATTGATGTTCGTTTTGTTAATTGAATTGCAATTAAACTCGGCCCAATCTACCTTACTTCCTGAGTGCCTGAAGGTCTTCAAAGAAGTGCTGCAAAGGGATGACCTGATCTGCCTCCTAACCTGTAAGTAGACCTGCAAAATGGATCGGGAGGAGTTCCCGACGTTAACACTCTGACGATCAAGTCAGTTCCTAGTGATGAAGATGATGAACAATTGATATTAAACTCTTTAAGTATAATAGAGTGTTAAAGAATACAGAGTGTAAATGGATACCTCACCTCTTTTACATGGGGGTGTTACCTTGTTGCCCAAGAGTACCCAGATGGGCTGCTCAGACTGCCCGAGCTATCCGTTTATACTACTCAAATTGCCAATATTATTCAACTTTACCATCACTTATTTAAAAATTAGAATAATATATTATAATAAAGTATAAGTAAGGAAAGAAAGAGAGTAGCATTTTTGTAAGTATTATTATTTGATTATGTTACATTTTAATTTTCCTTAATTGTAGACATGAATCATAAAATGAGAGCTATTTTATAAGCGGAGAACACATACGTCATATATTAAATAATTATATATTATAAAATAGAAGAAAAAAATAAATACTAATACTAATTTTCAACACTATTTTTATACTAATCGATATTATTTCACTGCTTTAATTTGTTCAATTTATTATATATCATAAAAGTAAAGGAAAAAATAAAAATTAATACTAGTTTTCAACACTATTTACACTAATCGATATTCATTAACTGCTTTAATTTGTTCATTTTTCATTATTGACCCATATATCGCATGGGCCTATGTACTAGTAAAATATTAAATATTAAACGAAAAATACAAGTAAATTAGGGAGTATGGATAAACAGATATAGTTAATTATACTTTATTTGGAAAGAATGATAATATATTATATATAGTGTTTTCTAAACTAGCGCGCACCTTGTGCGATGCACGTACGAACTTGTTACTTAAAACCCTTTTTAAAACTTTACTTTAAATAATTATTTATATTTAACATCTCATTATTACAAGAAAAAAATACAAAATATTAAAAATTATATTATTTATTTGAATATAATGAATGTCCCCAACCAAACTAATAACAACCAACACATGGTATATGATAAAATTAGTTATATGAATCGTCATATTTGATTCGCATTAAAATTTGTAATTTGGATAAGAGATGAAAAATGGATGTGTACAAAAAATAGCTACCAAGATCCCCATAATATGAGATTCTTTCCATATTTTCAAAGATTTTGTAATTATATAAAGTTGAACAATCCGAAATATAAAAATTAATTTATGAAATTAACATTCTTTATTGAATAAATACGAATTTTCAGTTGTGACCACAAAATATGAGATTTGTGGATAGATAAATATGGATAGAAAAATATTTAACAATTAATTTGGCATGACTTTTAAGAAAGATTTCAAAAAAATTCAAATGTTTTATTCGTTTAATGATTGATCGGATTTTCGTAACTAAATTTACACGTTTGACCGAAAAACATTTAAGAAAATGATTGATCGGATTTTTTGGAAGTAAGATTTTCAAGATTCTTTTTAATGATTGGCCAGATTTACCTGTAGCATTTAAGTAAATCATTAACCATATTTTTAGGAATTAAGGTTTACACAATATCTTTCTCAACAACAATTTTTCTTCTTGAAATTTGAATTCGAATTTTTATTCAACTGTCATTTTCCAAAAAAGAAAAAAAATACTAAGAATAATAACTTTAAAAATTTTAAGCGGACATTTTAATACTATTTAAAGTAAATCCCTTTCATATAATATAATAATCTATATATATATAATAAGAATTACCATTTTTTAAAAATAGAAAGTCAAATTTCAATCAACATTAATTACCTACCATTCTTAGTAACTTTTTTTTTCCTAATAATCATATTAACAATATATTAAAAGAGTGATTAACATGCTTTGTTATATAAATACGTGATTTTCACTTAAAATTGAAATGATAACAGGCTTTGCTCATTAAAAATTGAACATGTTAACAAGATTTTTCAATTTATGAGGCTTTGTTCATAAATTTTTCAACATGTAACAACATGTTAACCATTTTTCAAAGCCTGTTAATGCATTTCAAGTTTTAATAAGAATTACCATGTGAATATGACAACAATATTTATTTATTAATTCATTTCAATTTTTAATATTCCCCGAACTTCAAATAATCATATTAACAATACGTTTATATGATAACATGTTTAATGATTAATGAATATTTATATATCATTTTATTAATATTTATGTGAATAAAATAATATTTTATTATAATTTTTATTAATGTACAGTGAATATGGTTTTCAGAATCGAACCATCATCGAAACGATCAAGTTATTCTATTAAATCATTTTTAGTTTGTTCAGATTTTAATTTATGAACATTTTAATATCACTATATATATATATATATATATATATATCTAGAGTACTTTTTGTAATAAATTTTAATAAAATGTGTTAAATATTTAAACAATTTATAAATTCAAATGTTAAAACTAATTGATAAACAATTTATAAATCTCTATTTTATTTAAATATGTAATTTTATTTAAAATAATTTTAAATGTAACAAAATTTATTTAGAAAATCTTAACGATCCTACCAGTCCAACCGACTGATATTGACGGATTCAATAGTAAATATTTTATTCAAGCAAACTACACTGTTTATAACCCGGTTCTTGGTCCATCCGGTCGGACTGTGACCAACCTGGTTTAATTAAAAAACAATGGATAAATTATAATTAATGATATTATATATTTAATTTATAATATAATCGTAATATTATTTTCCCGTGCATCGCACGGGCCACGCACTAGTAGATATGAAGAAGAATATCTGCCAAATTTACATACAATATTCTAAAACATAAAAGAAAAAATAAGAAAAAAATGAATGTTGTTGTCAAAAATCCGGCGACATGGCTAATTTATGTGTGTCTTAATTTATTGTGGTCGATCACAACTTATCAACGTCGTAATTTCATTATTGATAACACCAAGAACACGTAAAGCCCCATTTTTTGTGGTGATACAATACTGGCCTTTCCTGATATCAACTCAACAACAAAGCTGGATTATTATTTACTTGCGAAGCAATTATTTCGTAATGGTCAAATTAATCGAACCTGTACTTTGCTTGCACATATTATCTTCTCTCACATTATATTAATTTCATATTCTAATTTCTTAAATGCACAACTTACAATTTGATCAACCTACTATCATAGGCCTCGACTATGCATCGCTTCATTAATTTGTTTAGTGTTCATATTGTTATGCTGAATATCGACCTACATCATGCGATTAGGCCACAAGGGAATTTTTATGCCAGTAAATACAATTAATTTTTCGCGGACAATCAGTAAATAATTATTAGAGATATCCTTTAGTGACAGGAGGAGCTCAAGATCATGAGCCGGTTCTGATTCAATATGGTGAGTAAATCAATTCAAATTGCATTTTATGCAGGATTCAGAGTTGTCACTCATAAATAATTAGAAGCAATATAAACACTGCAATAAGAAAACAGTCCATAGAAAAACAATATTCTTGTCCAAGACAATATATCTCCATAACGGGTAGGGGACAATTTACATTTTATTAATTATTAGTATTATTTTCAGGTAAAACTCTTTATATTTGTGATTTTTACATATTATAAAAGCCGATGATATTTAATATACTTTAATATGCTAAAAATAGCTTTTCATATAATATTTCAACATGCCATGCATGTGCTCATATTTGACTTGTGCCAATTAAAGAAAAATCTAAAGGTTCACGACTCGTAACTTATATAATAGGCAACAATAAATTGCACAATTGGGCGTAGCCAAAGGGGCCTACCCTCACTAATTTCGAAAGTTTAATTCNAGTACGTATAGGGGAGTTTCGAACGAATGACTGCGTACGTACGTAAGGAACGGGCCGAAAGAAAACTATTGATCACGTCAATAACTCATATGAATTCTCATGAGTCATGACATGCAAAAAAACTATACATAATTCAGTATCACTAACAAATATTTAACGTATATATGATATGGGCTAATCAAAATAATAGATCAACTTATCCCACTCTTATTCATCAGGACTTATTTCTTTTCTCCTGTCTCATTACATTCAATTCAACATACTGATACACACACACATATATATATATATATATAACTTGAACTTAATAAACTTCTTTGACACCATAAAGTAAAACAAACAACATTATTATATATAGTATACGTATAATCAATTTAAGCAGACCCAGAAAAACCACTTATTTCCAAACGCGGCCTTCCCTTTATTGATAAATATTTATTTCATATTTATATATATAAAAAAAAAAAATTATAAAAATCCCAAACCTATCAATAATCACGCATAATCACACATGCCGTATATACAGTAGCCACCTGGCATGCACCTATGGTTACAATAGCCGCAGTGCCTCTTGTCATAGGCGAGGTCGACACATTCCCTTCGACAGCACGTCTCAGTAAACGCGCATTTCCTCTTGCAGCCTCCACAGTTGTTGTGGTCGTAATTTATGTCGATGCACTTGTTGTTGCAGCACGTCGTGTTCTGTCCCGTCACGCCCGAGAGGTAGCTGCAGATCTCGTTTTCTCGATTGCAGTGATCGGCCGCCTTACGGTTTTTCGCTCTCTGCTGCAGAAAACGGGCGGCCAGCCTTCCGGAAGGTGGCTGGGAGGTGGCGGCGGCTGGCGGCGGAGGATTTTTGGAGTTGGTGGCAGTGAGGGTTACGATGGCGGTTATTGATATGGCAATGGTGGCAAGGATGAACAGCTTCTTCAGTGCCTTCATTGTTCTTCAGGATTAATAATGCTTACTATATGTTTTTATTTATTTATTTATTTTATTTTTTTGTTGGGTAATTTGGTGTTTGATGGTTAGATAGGAAAGAGAATTGCAAATTGGTGTGATTAGAGGGTGAATATATGTTATAGAATATAGGGTTTGTAGAGTGAGAAGAAAATGAAAGAGTTGACGCGATCACAGAGCCGGCCTAGGCCCAGGGCAGCCTAGGCGACGGCCCAGGGCCCAAATAAATAAAGGGGCACCACCAGCTATACATTGTACTATATATATGTATATATTCATAATGTTTGGGCCCAACTAAATGTAAAATTGTAAATAAAAGCGGCCCATATTCACTAATCACAACACAAACTTAGCAACCTTACCTAAAGCCGTCCCCTTTAGTCTGCAACATCCCAAGAATTAAAAAATATATATATATATATATGTAAACAAAAGCCCCAAAATTTGTGAAGACTACGAACAAGAAGGCTTATCATCTTCATCTCTTCCGTCTTCGCTCTTCCCAACCCCCAACGGCCAAATTCAGTCACTTCAGCATATTATTCTCGACTCTCATCCCAAAATTCAAACGGTAAGTTTATCAATTTTATAGATTATAAATAGGCTTTTCAATCTTTGTTTTTTATATAATTGTATTCAACATTTCATCTTCAATTGCTTCAAATCAATCATCAGTCTTCGAGCAAAATTGTTAATTTGTTACTTCCAATAATTTTTGAGATCTATATATTTTGAATCTTTTATTTACTTTGGGAAAAATTGATCAGTTGAAGAAATTAATCAATTTATTTTGTTATTTCCAAAATTGAATCTTTTATTTTTGCGAAAAATTGATCAGCAAAATTGTTAATTAAATTTGTTATGTTTACCTCGCCCCGTCGCCCGGCTGGCCTTTTGCCACAAGTCCACACCCGGACCTAACAGGCTAACATACACCAGTTCATCCGTGGACCTAACAGGCTACGCGTAGTCCCCCAATATAGCGAGAAACCAACTGCTCCGTGGACTCCCGTATATCGACCCGTGTAAGGAGCTTATAAAACTCCTCTGTGTAGGCGTCAACCGACCGAGAACTTTGCCATAGATTTTGTAAATTTGATAAATAGTACGAACGTAATTAAAAGGTAAAAACTCACATTCAAGATGTTTACGAAACTTGGACCAAGACGTGATTTTCGACTTGCCCAAGTGATGTCGCAAACCCTTAACATGCTGCCACCACGGCGCCGCCCGTGTCGCCACCAGGCCAACTCTTCTCTCCTTCGGTACCCCTTTAAACTCCAAAACGGATTCAACCGACGCCATCCAGTCGAGGAATTCTGCTGCGTCGAGCCCGCCCGTGAACTCGGGGATGTCGACACGGAAGGAGCCCTCTCACCGTCTATCGCCATCCTCGTCCTCCAGCTGGTCGCGCTGCCTGAACGGGTTGACATCCTCGTACGTCGCATCTGAATCCTTATCGTCGTTGGAGTGTGACGGCGATTGAAATTGCCCGTCTCTGCGGAAGTCGCAATCCCCGCGACCTCCACGCTGTCCACTGCGACCGACAGCCCGCACCCGGGGTCCGTCACGGTTCATCTGCTGGCCCTGTGCAATTGTATGAAGAGCCCGACGAATTTCATCCATCCCTGTCGAAAGATCTGCCATCTCGCGACCAGTAGTCTAGAATTGTCGACCAAATCCCTCGGCTTGACGAGTCAAGGACTCGATGGCGGCGTCGCATTGGTCGTCGGCAGTCTCCCTTCGTGGCGCCATCTGGAATCGTCCCAGTCTCTGGATACCAACTGATGTAGCACAAAGTGAACGATAAAGAATAAGAGAACTTAAAGAGAATGAATCTCGATTTTTCTTACGTAAATTCAATATCCACCGCCTGGTTTACATGAAGGAGAAGATATATATAGATCTTAATAGAGTCTTAATACTACTTACTTTCTTATCTTGGCTAACAAGAACTAAATATGCTAGATAGCAAATATATTCTTACCAACTAAATAATAATGCAAAATGGAAACAATAATAAAAGGAATATTGTTTGTCTCATCTTTGTTGCGTTTTTCGTTGTCCTTTAGTCTTTATTTTCCCCCATTTTAGGTGTTTTAATTGGTTTTTAGGTCGTTTTATAGTTTATTTAGTATTTGCTCTCTTATTGGTCTTTCTTGTATTTTTTTGTTCGTTTTCCATTTTTTTCGTCGTCGTTGGTGTGTAGGTTGGAAGTCTCGGGAGAATAGGATTTCAGAAAAATACTAGTTGGACAAGCCTAATCAAAGAGAGGAGTTCGTTGGGAACACACAGGAAAAAGCGGAATCGAATTCCGAGTTGAAACAAACTCAAACGGGTCCGAGAAGCAAAGTCGTGCGAGCTGCCCACCTGACCAGGCCCCGCGNGCGCCTGCCTCCCAGCGCCGTGGCAAGTTCCCAACTATATAAATGAGGTCGGGTCTGCGACAGAGCATTATCCCTCGACTCCAGAACATAAAAACCCTACCCTCTCGTCTCTTTTCTCTCGTTTTTCATCTTCCTTTCATATTTTTCATCGTAGAACACGAATTTGAACTCGGATTTCACTATTGCTTTCGGATTAAGCTTGTTTATCGTATTCAACCTTGGGATTCCATCACTCGTAAGATTTTCTTTTCATTTAATCTATGAATATGTTTGTCTTGATTGTTGAGATTGTTGGTGTTGAATCAATTATGATTGGCTAAATCCATATGCTAGGGATAGGGGATTGATGTTTTGATATCGTTTGTGATTGTCGGGCTCAGGATTGTTCAATTTCATACGAGTTGATCTTTTTCTAGGGTTTTTCAATTGTCGGGCTCAAGTATTTAGAATTGTTGAAGGGTGACACTTCAATCACCAATTCTTTGCAAGTGAGTTCGATTTATTCTTGCTTGATGTTGGTTATTCTATACGGACTAGTTGATTAAACACTTTCTAGTCTACTTTAATCGACTCTTAGAACCGAAAGAGGAGGAGTTGGTCGAAATAGGCTCGTATGAACTAGGCTTGTTCGTAACTGTATTGCCTAGAAGTTAAATGAATTGTTAATTTGCCGTTCTAGTTTGTTCTCTTGTTACGAAAAGTTATTGAGAATGAGTACTTGAACGTGTCGATTAGTCAAATCACTTAACCGAACAATCTCTTGCTTGACAATTACATTTTCGAACCAAAACGGATATCCCCGACTCCCTAGCTCCTTAAATCCTACTTGTTCTTCGTCGTTGCTTGCTATTTCTATTTGCTTTATTTGAAGTTTTTGTCTTCGTAGTTAATAATCAAACCAAATCATCAAAATTAGAATGTTTAGGAATTTTATTTTCTTTTGTGTGGTTGAATAAACGTGCATAATAATCCGGCTAACCTTCCTCGATAGACACGACCCGGTGTTCGAATCTTTTGATTCTACTCCGGAAAAATATTTACAACAAATATGAATAAATAAAGAACTACAGCCGGAACCGATCATATTTGTGCAAATAGGTAAGAGCGATCTCGTCTCCATCAGGGCTTCACCGGGTCTACTGAACGTGTACGGGCTGCTGCTGGGCCATGAACTAACCGTTGAACACCTACGGGCTGCACGCTAGGCCGCTTGAGAATCTGGGCGAAGCGCGGGCCTAGCGGGGGCTGCTGAGATGCTTTGAAGACTAGGGCGCGCACGGGTCGCGTGACATGTTCGTGGGTCGCTCGTCTGCCTGCAGACTGGGAAGCTCCTGGACAGGTCTCTACGGGGCTACCAGTGGGATTTTATAAATGCATGCTAGTGAGTAAGGGCGTGATTGTTTATAATTTGTACAGTAAATATTTCACTCAAAACTCAAATTTAACTCAACTTTAACTCAACTCCACTATCTCCAATATTATCAATATAATTAAATAATATCAAACAATCATTATTACACATCACATCAACTTTAATTCACTATTCACACACTCACATAATTTTAACTAACCTCACTTCCATATCATTTTCTCCTACTTTTAAATCAAATCAACTTTAATTATTTTAATTTAAGTATTATTTTAATATATCCACTAACAACTAACCATACTACTTTTTTTCAAATTTAACTATAGTTAAAAAAATCTAGTTTTTTACTAGTTGAATTCATATCCAATCACCCCCTAAATCGTACTCTCTGTTGTCTTAAGATTTGCTCCTTTGATAGTTCTTTGTTGATCCTATATGAGGTTCAGGGTCACACTAGTCTGGTTAGGTCTAATAATCGATTAATATAGTTAGCTCTGTGATGTAAGTGCAACAAGATGAAAAAAATTCCCAGATCCGTCGAAACATACAAACTATGACGTGGATCTGGAGAAATACTCTAAAGTTGATGGTTGGAAATTGTCATTGGGTGATTCGTCGACAATCGCAATTGTGGTTTCTATGGCCCTCTGCTTGATTGGAGTATGGATAATGACATTCTTCTATGGTCCTATTCAGAATCCGAAAGTCTCGCAGGAGAACAGAACTGAGGTGTGACCACGCCCCTACCGAAACAAATGTAGAGTAAAAAATAAGGACACTAACAATGTTGCAACTGAAGATTGTGATAAAAGCTAGACGAACGAGGCACGAGAAAAGAAGTTTGAGGATAACCTTGACGATCTGCCTGCGGAGGTCACCAAATAAAACACCTCATCATAGCTTAATAAATATAATTAAATGAATAATTATTTAATTAATAATTAATTAAATATAATTAATTATATATCAAACTACGACGAAACGGACATAAAAATTACTATAATACAAAAACACAAGACGAAAATGAAAACACACAAAACACAACCAAATAGACCAGTTGACACCAAAGACGAACCTAAAAACGACTCGACTATGACACATAAAACACAAGAAAACACCACAAAAACATAACAAACAGCGTCGCAGAAAAGCAGAGAAGGGTTTCTGAATTTGGCGAAAAAATTAGAGAGAAATCAACGAGTCATGTTTTGTTAATTTTTACCTTTTTTCTTGTTACAAATTGTAAACCCTCAAAAGACAAAAAAATACACGGGAAATACTTACTCTAAAATAATACAAGAGCATTTACTATCACAATACCTACTTACTGCTATTTACTCTGCCGACCACCTCACAACTTGTTCCATACTAATCCATTTGCAGATCTAATTTTTTCCTACACACGCTCTAAATCCATATTATACTAATGATTCCATTGTCAACAAGAAACATTGTTATGATGATTTCCATAGTGATTCGACTTTTTTGCACATTGTTACCACAATTTATGATGTCACTAAATCCCAATTACAGCACAGATCAGAATATTGTCCATATTATAATTTCCTAAATCCCGTGACTGATTGAACTCTCGTCCGTGTTTTGCTTCTTTTGAGAAAAATAAAAAATTTGTGGTAATTTTTTTTATTATGATGATTTTTAATTGTTCAGATAAGAAACTAACTGGGGTCGCGGTATTTACTCCGAAAGGAATATCACGGGGTTACATAGATGAAAATGTCATAGATTTTGAATCCAATCTCTTAATAGTAAATGTTTTCTCGTTGTGGTTAGCAAACAGATCACATGCTTTACAGAATAATTTTTGAAGTTCTGAAGTTAATCTGTATGTGTTCAAATACAGTACTAATATTTGAGAGCTGATACACATGATTTGTTCAATGTAATTACTTAACTAGTCTTGTTTCACGACTACTTGCCTTAAATCTAAGGTACGCGTTCTGTCATACAATATTTAACTACTAATAATTCTAATTACTTTTTAATATATTAGATCATATTAATTATATAATGTTTTATATTTTTAATTATTTCCTACCACAGCAAAACCATGTACCGAGAGAGAGTGAAAGATTGGTTCTAATGAGTCTACATACTTAAAGTGAGTACGTCACACTCAATTCTTGCCATTAAAATAGGGATCAAGATGTGTGGTTAAGATTTAACTTTTTTTTTTTTTTATTTAATTAAATATTGTTTAGACCATTTGATCGAACGTTGACTCCGATGTTAACTTTCGGCGAGACCCCCAAACTTCTGGATCAAATATTTAGATCATTTTTTGTTTCCCTCTGTGCATGTATACATGATCGAATACTAATATTAGTTTAATATGTAGTTATCTTGTAATTGAAGGTTTCGATCATACCCAATACTGATTTTAAAAATAATCAATATAAAACGATATAGATATTTTTATATAGAGATGACCGGTCGACAAATATATAATGCTTTATACACTAAATTTTCATAATAAACAATAATTTATTTTAAATTTTATTTAATTTAAACTTATGCAATGTAAATTAAAATACAGTTAAATTGTCTTTGCCCGAACATTTACACGGGTAAAAGAACTATAGTATATATAATTATGCCGTGGGCCATGAGAAGTCGGTACGAAATTTCAAGTAAAACAGTTGACTTTTTTCTTAATCGTTTTCAAATGCTTTCATACGTTATTAATTTGTTCCATTGACCGCTAATTTTGCCCATTTTTACCATTTTTAACAAACAATTTGTGTAAAAATTTTAAAGAAAAAACATTTGGAATCTTTCACCACGATATAAAAGAGCCAGCTCGCTTAACCCTTTCTGTCATCTGAAATAATTTCCATAAGACCCTTTAGCGGTGGCAAACGGTGGTGTACGGCGGCGATGGCATCTCAAACGCAGCGGCTAATGGTTTTGCTCCTCCTCTTCTTGGTGGTGTCCACCACTGCCGTCCCTACAACGAGTAAGCCTTTTTTATTTTTTATTTTTAGCCTAAAGATGGTGATTTTTCAATGAATCAGTAATCTGAAATCTATTCAACACTCCTTTTTCAATAATCGAAAATCATTCGGTCTCAACAAATGTTCTTAAAAGTATTTATTTATTTAACAACTTAAAATAATTGGATGTTGTGAAGAAAACACATTTTAGATTTGGAAATTATTAGAACAACTTTATGAATGATGTTGTGTAATTCACTGTTTGTTTTGGGTAAACAGGGAGTCTTAAGGAAGTCAAGAACCGTATATCTATTCCTAATCTCCGTTTTGAGGTACACTTAATTATTTACCTACTTTGTACGCTTTATGCAAAATTGGTTCAAAGATAGTCCTGATCATCTACACATCCTTTGTTTTATTAATGTTGATTAATCATTAATTAATTAATTCTTTTTTAAATCTCGTGAAGGACGGTATGGACGAAGACAATAATGGCGATTTACGAAAACTGGAGGGAGTTTTGGGAAAAAGAATGAATCTGGAGCTTCATGATTATGCAGGGACACTACCAAACTGCAAAAATCTCATACACATAAAATGTCGTTAATTGCCTTGAATGATTTGATAATATTTATTTTCAGTCCTCACTTGCCATTTGAGGCATAAAGGCAAGACATTGAATCATTAATTAGTTGCCCATGTTCGCTTATGTTTTCATGTTCCTTTTTTATTATCTTAATTTTCTCATGTTCTGAACATTTTAGTTTAATTTAGAGTATTTTTAGTTTATAAGCTTGCAGTTTGTTGGGGGTGCATCATTTAGCTTAATGGCATTTGGATCTCAACTTCCTGCGGTTATTCCAGAAATAGATGTCAAACGGTTTGGCTCTTGGAAAAATGTCGACGGAAATAAGGATTCTAAAAAGAAATAATCAGTAATTTGACATATAAGATTGAAATTGGCATTTATTAGAATAGTCGAATTCAAATGCGATCCATACGGAAACTTATGTCCAGTTGATTTTTTTTTTTATTTTTTTTTTTCGAAATACCATTAAAACGAAAAGAATATGTACAAAGTCCGGATGACTGACTAGCCAACATACAGCTAAAACAAACAAGAGAACTCCTACAGAAGGGACTAGTAGATAGAGAAAATATATACTAGCCTATACAAGGATACTAAAGACAGTAATTGATACTGAGGCCAATAGAACCTGGTACTGACTAAACAAAATGGACCATTTAACCACTGCTCAAAGAGTCTAGCTAGGAATGAGCAAAAAATGTCAAAAAATCTAGAACACCTACAAGATCCATTGTCTAAAGACAAGAGAATTCCCGCCATTCTAGGTAAGCCGAATCTACAATTTCCTTTTCATTTATCCACCTGTCTTGGAATACCCAAAGGTTGCGGGCTTTCCAGAGCCACCACAGTAGATAAGTGATCAGCTCTATTCTATCCACAGCCTGAGGATCTTTAGGTTTTAGGCAGACTTGTTTTCACCAATGAGAGAAATCTTCAGTATCTGTGTCTAGCTGCCAGTTAATGTGTGCAAGCTTCCACACAAGCTGTGCTCTTTGACACTGAAAGAACATGTGAGATACATTCTCCTCAGCCTCTCCACTTACTTTGTATATGGGATCTAACTGAATTCCTCTACTGATTAGTTTCATGTTGACATGAAGTGTATAGCTGAAACCTTGCCAGATAAAATGCTTGATTTTCCTTTTAATTTTCAATTTCCAGCTAAAGTTCCTAACCTTTTTAGTCTAGGTATGATGAGAGCTGCTCTCAGCAATATCAAGACTTCTAACCTTTTTCATGATCATATTTGAATATGAAGAAGCCACAGAAAATACCCTTTTCTTATCAAAACTCCATATGAATCTATCTTTCTTTTGACTGTTGATGGTGGAGATATTCACGATGGCATCACTCTCAGCAACAGAGAACAGATTTCTAATGAGGTTTTCATTCCAGTCATTCCCATTGTTCAACATGAGTTGGGACACCCAGATGATGTTAGAGTGAGCAGAGGTATGACTCTGAAGTTGAGGTCTGTGAAGTGGAAGTGAGGGTACCCATGGATGCTCCCACACTTGGGTTGTTTTTCCATCCCCAATTTCCACAAGAAATCCTTCAGAGAAAGTTTCTTTGGTCTTCATCCAGCTTCTCCAAAGCCATGAGCTAGATTGAGTAACCTTGCTTTCTAGAAGAGAACAATATGGGAAATATCTGGCCTTTAAGACTCGGCTAACAAGGAGATTAGGCTTTGTTACAATTCTCCAAAGCTGCTTCATAATAAGGGCTTGATTAAATAAGTTCAGATCAGCAAAACCTAGTCCTCCTTCTGACAATGGCAATGATACACAGTCCCAATATTTCCAATGGATACCCTTTCTGTCAGAGTTTCCTTTGTTCCACCAGAAAGAAGCAATAAGTTGTGATAGCTCATGACAGAGGCCAACAGGGAGAGTATAGCATGACATAACAAAGACAGGCAGGGCACAAAATGTGGATTTTATCAAAATGCTGTTGATAAATACTTGTTTTTCCAGCTGAAGATTTTGTTTCTCACCATTTCAGTCACAAATGCAAAAGTTTCCCGTTTGGACCTACCAATGTTTAGAGGTAATCCAAGGTATTTGGTTGACGTTTTGACCTGCACTCCATTGAGAATTGAGAAGATGCTACTTTGGAAAGAGTTAGGGGTATTCCTGCTGAAGAAGATGGAGGATTTCTCCAGGTTGACTTGTTGTCCAGTAAGTCTCTGGTATGTGTAGAGGATGTTGAGGATGGTGTTGGCATTTTGTGGAGTTGCATGACAGAGGAGAAGGGTATCATCCGCAAAAAGTAAATGGGACAAGATGGGCCCATTTTTGGAAATCCTGAGGCCTTGCAGATAGCCTTCAGAGGTGGCTTTTGAAATAAGTCCTGAAAAAAACTCAGCCACAATGATGAAAATAGAGGGGGAGATAGTATCTCCCTGCCTAATCCCCCTGGTTGGAGTCACAAAACCACTGATAGTGCCATTAATATTAAAAGAGAATGCAGAAGATGAGACACAAGCAATAACCAGTTAATGAATTTATGAGGGGACCCCATTTTGCCATAATCAACCTAATGCTATTCCATTCAATCCTATCAAAAGCCTTTGCCATGTCAAGCTTGAGAACCATGTAATATTTATTCCCAGTTCTATGTCTGTTGAGATAATGAATGGCCTCAGTTGCAATAACTACATTATCCATCAGGTGTCTAGAAGGGATGAAAGCAGCTTGACTTTCAGAGATACAATTATGAAGGCAGTGCTTAAGTCTAAAAGCAAGAATTTTGGATATGATTTTGTAGGGGACACCACAGAGGCTTATAGGTCTGAAATTGCTCACAACAGAAGGATTTTTGCATTTGGGTACAAGGGTAATAGATGTATGGTTCCAGTTTTTAATAATCTGGTTAGAATAAAAAAAAGCTTTTAATGGCAAGGCAAAGATCATGTTTAACAATATTCCAAAACTTTTGATAGAAAAGAGGAGACATACCATCAAGTCCAGGGGCTTTGTTGGGATTCATGCTATCAAGGATTGCCTTTATTTCTTCTTCCTTCACAGGTCCAGTAAGTGAAGCCATATCCTCTTCAGCAATTCTTCCCATTATGCAGTCAAGAGTGTCATCATCCACCCAAGAGCCTTCAGAACTGAATAAATGAGAGTAGTAATCAGGAATGTAGCCCTCAATGTCCTCTTTAGTTTCACAGAAAGTGTTGTCCTGTCTGATGAGCTTGGAGATAGCATTCAACTTTCTTCTTTGGAGGGTGAAGGCATGGAAAAACTTTGTGTTTCTGTCACCCTCCTTTAGCCATTGTATTCTGGACTTCTGAGACCAGAATAATTCTTCCTCTTTATGAGCTTTAGCCAGGTGTACATTCAAATAATTCTATCTCTCGCAATCTCTCTCTTCCCCTTGTGCTCTGAGCTGATCAAGTTCTCTGGTGAAAGATTCAATTTGCTTTGCATTATCGGTTTTGAAAGTTTTGCTCCACTTAAGGAGAGCAATTCTGACCTCCTTGATCTTGCTGCTGAATAGGAACTGTTGAGAGCCAAAGTGGTGAGAGTTCCAAGCAGATGAGATCACTTCCTGAATTCCTTGTTTATTTAACCAACGCTTATCAAAGATGAACCTTTTTTTGAAAATAGGCTCAGTGTGCTCAGTCTGAAGAAACACCAGGCTATGATCAGAAGAGCTGCAAAGAAAATTTGAGGAGCTAGTATTTGGGAAGAGAGATAGCCATCCTAAAGAAACAAAAAATGGTCTAGCTTTTCTTCTACAGAGAGGGGTCCTCGTCTGTATTACACCATGTATAGGGATATCCAGACATAGTGATCTCTTGCATATTCATAGCGACTATGAAGTTCTTGAATTCCCAGAAGCTATTCTCTTGCCTATTTCTGCCACCCTTTTTCTCCTCATGATCACATAAGTCATTCCAGTCGCCTCCAATGAACCAAGAGGACCCCCAATTGTATTTGGCATTCAATAGATAATCTCTTTGAGAGTCTTTCCCTGTAATCAGAGCTCATGTACACAAAAGTAGCCCAATGAATACCAGGCTTTGAAGAGTGCTGATATTGAACTTCAAAACAGAAGTAGTGGCTAATGACTTGCAGAATTTCAATATCTTTATTCCAAAGCAGAAGAATACCACCACTCTGACCCGCTGGGGTTACCATGGAGTAGCAAGAAGCAAAACCTAACTCTTTATAAACATTTTTAACAAAACCATTTGATTTTCTAGTTTCACAAACAAAAGTAAACCATGGGAGGTGGAGCCTAAGAGACTCCTTGAGCTGGGGAACTGTAGAGGGCCCTCCCAGTCCTCTACAGTTCCACATCGTGGCTCTCATTGGGCAGGGGGGAGCTAACTCGGGCTGGCTTCCTTCTACAGTTTCACATCGTGGCTCTCATNGGGGAGCTAATTCGGGCTGGCTTCCTCCACCACTATATCTGTTAACTTCAATTTCTTCTGGTTGGACTGGCTAAAGGAGTCTTCATGGTAATTCTGAACAGTTGGGTCTGAAGGAAGTCTCTCTCTTTTGGTTTTATTAGGAGGATTGGCTGTAGTGGTTATAGTGGTTTTGGTTGATGTATCAAGAGGTGTTCTTGGGTGCCTGAACCATTTTTTGGAAGATGAAGGGATAATGTTTGAAGGGGTGTTGATGATAAAGGTAGGTTCTGAGTGAATAGGGGTAGGTTCTGGTTGAATAGGGGTAGGTTCTGATTCCATAAGATTGGCAGCAGAGATGTCTAATATTGTTTTTGGAGCATGGATATCAAGATTTGGGTGAGTGGTACTTGCTGGGGGTTTGGTTGGGAGTTTTGATTTGATTTCAGGTATGGTGGCTTTAATTTTTTCAATTAAGAGAGATTTATTGGATATAGGCAAAGCTTTGGACAGTTGAGAATTCTCTGGGCACAAATGGGATTGCACTGGTTTTGAAGGAGAGGAGGAGGAGGGTGAAGTGTTGACTGTATGGTTGAGAGATGGATTAGCGATGAGGGAGGGGTTTGAATTTTCATGGGAAAAAGATGAGCTTTTATGCTTGTTACTAGGAGAAGAGGCTAAAACTTTCATCCATTCATCATATTGACCATCCTGGAGATGTCCTTCATCAATATCTAAAATTCTTTGACTGCATGATCGGTCTAAGTGACCAATTCTACCGCAGTAGAAACAAAGGTTGAGAAGCTTTTCGTATTTGAAGAAGACTCTTTGGAGCTTATCCCCAAGCTGAATGTTGATGCATCTGGGTATGGGTTCAGTGAGATCCATCTTGACCAAGAGCTTACCCGTGGCTGAATTAACAATTTGAACATCCTTCACTTTTTTTGAAAGAGGATCCAATTCTAAAACCGACATATGTGCATAGCCAATTAAGTGGTACTTCTTCAAGATGAACCCAAATATCCAGATCATTGAAGATGCTATGGTTAACATTCATGCCCTCTTGCCATTCTTTTAGAATTAGGTACTGGTTCTCTAAGGCCTAATTTTTACCGCCCATAACCTTGGATTTATCCTCAATATCCTTGAAAATGAATTGAAAGAAATTCGAGTCAAGTTCTGTCACAGTGACCTGATTCTTGATTTGCCAAATTTGGGTCATGGTGCGTCTGATCACGAATAGACTGGCCTTACGATCTCCTACAATTTTTCCAAACAGGCTATACCGACATTCTTCTTCACTGGCATTGACATCGACAGCTCGAAGGGATATGACTTTTTCTTCTTTACTATTCAGCTTGAAGTCTCAAAGTTTTCTTTCGATATTTTCCATGGATAGCGCGGAGGAGTTAGATATTAATAGGCTAATCCTTGAA
>BKCP01002224.1:1361186-1418331 GCA_008636005.1 Striga asiatica
ACAACCTAGAGAATAGAGGAAGAAGAAGGAGAGCTACAATCGGAAACCCTAGAAGTCGATGGGCAAAATAATCACAGGATAGTTAATTAGAGGCAAACATTCAACAGATATATAGAAATGGGAATAAAACAACCTGATTTCCATAAGATTAACATGGCGACGACGACCTTCACAAAGGAATGTGAAACTCTCAGGTGAGAGAATTGATTATGTCCAGTTGATTTAGAAGAACGATTTTTAGGAACTATTTCAAGCTACTCCACATAGTCGTACTCAATGAAGCTTTTTACCACACATTTTTGACTGTACGTGCAAATATATGACAACAATACACTGACCAATGGCACAATAAAATAGGTCGGTATCAAAATAGAATGACCTCCGATACCATTCCTTCAGTTTTTTCTACCGAAATCATTATGTTTTGAATTTATTTATTTCAAATCTTTGGTTTTGTAATTGAAACGTAGGTATTTTACGATGAGTGCGCTCAATAATGTTAGAACACTAAGAAACAGTTAAAATAGCGAAAGCAATAAACCGAAGATTTAAACAACACTTCAGGAAGCGTCCCACTTCCCCTCCGAGGTCTTTTATTGATAAACCGTTTGTTCACACTTGTATGGTTTGGACTTACACGACTCGAACTTCCTTCTAGCCTAACCACAGCTACACACGATTCTATCAATTACTTCTCCGGCGACGTCCCGCTGACTTTCTTACACTCGAATCCCTCGAGCAAAACTAACACTTAATCCCTAAGTGCTAATCACAATAATGTTATAATAAAAACAAAGAAAAGAAAACAAAACGACTTCAGTTCTTCGATATGTAAGAACACCGAAAACTGAAGCAATAAAGAAAGACAAAAGAAGACTTGAAGCTCGAATAATATGTGATTAATAACAACATCAGCAGCCAACTTCGATCTTCAAGTAGGGTATATATACAACTCCTTAGGCATGGAGTTTTCTCCAAGTTGTTTCTTTCTCTCTTGATTCCCTTGATCTTCTTTCCAAACAAAGTGTTGAAACAAGGAAAGTAAATCTCACTCGATCTCTTCTAGGTCCGCGTGCAGGTTCCTTTCCATCCGGCATTCCTCAATGCAATCCTACAAGATATTTACCATAATAAGATCATGCAATGCCTAGTACATAAATTTATAGGAAACGGAATATATAAATATAAATAAAAAAACTTCCCTTTTATAAATTCCTTCTGCTTGTAGGAACATATCTTCAATATATTTATTTGTGAACTCATGCAAAAAATGTAACTCTTTTAGTCTCCCCCTTTGGCATCTAGTTCGAAAATCATATAATGAAGATAACCTGAAATAGAGTTAGAACAACAAGCACAAATATACAGAATAATCTCATGAGAAAAGAGCACTGCAGCAAAACTATCACAATCATCAACTGAGTAAGAACTCAGTGTACCTGCAATCAAAACATCATCAATGCACATAACCTAAACACCATCATCCATTAAAAACTAGCAATAAACAAGGTTCATCAGAAAAACAAAGAGTAGCAATCAGTAGCACCCACAAAAGATAATCAAAGAGGTTCTTAATACATATAAGACCTCATTACATCCCTCATAAAAGCACTCAAAAGCAAACTGCCAGCAACAACCATCATCATCATCATCATCCCGAAGGAGATTCTCCCCCACACTCATCATCTTCATCATCAGCCTTAGCCTTCTTGGTCTTCTCCCCATTTTTCGAACTACGAGATGCTGAAGGGCCTATTCCCGAGTTCTTGTGCTGCAACCCTTTAACAGCCTGTAATGCTTGGCGTAGGTAAGCTTGTAGAGCTGCAACCTTTTTGGCAATGTCATCCCATTCAGCAAGTTGTTGAACCAAAAACTCATCCCACTTCTTAGGAACCATGGAAGGAGCAAGTTTGAACTTTACCTTGGGAGTAGTCTTCTCATTGAGTGTTCATGCACTCACAGTAAGAGCTTTACCAAGGGCCTCAAGCATGTCATTATAATGAGGGTGCACATTGAAGTTATTAGCAACAAGAAAAGACCAGATCAAACAGGGAAAAGGGAGAGTCCGACGAGACTCGGTATTGGCTACTAAGGACTGTAGTTCGGTGAGTAGATTCTTATTTGAAGTGGGGGTCCAATTTCTAGTACCAACCTTGTGAAGAAGATTGACAACAAGACAGAAAGAACTCACAAGCAGATTAGTACCAGACCAGGTGTCTAGGTGGTTATCAGAGAAGACCTTAGTCACAACATCAAGGTCAACATTGGACAAAGAAGGAATATCAGAGGGTAAAACCAAAGTGAACATTCAGTAATTCGGGAGAAAAATCAATAATCCTATTTCGAAGAAAAAGTTTATGAAATCTAGGACTACCAGGAATAAAAACCGCCAGGGTCAGATTAGCATAGAATTCTCTAACACCTTGACTACAGAATGGGTTAAGATCAGACACGATTTTAGACAACCCTACCCTATCAATGAGATCAAGAACACCAAGATCAACAAACTTCACACTAGACACAGTATGCTCAGCCCAAAAACCATAAGCAGAGAAATTCTCAAATCGTGCAAAGGCAACCTGAGTATAGAACCTGTTAGAGTAAGCATTGGACAGATCATAGGCGTCGTCCTCTGGTTCCTGCTCAACAGGAACTTCCTCGACAGGTTCCTTCCCTTTGCGCCTTGCAGAAAGATGAATAGACGGCCTAGGAGGAGGGATCTCTTGGTCGGAATGAACCTCAACAGCGGTAGCAGCGGTGTCGTCTTTCTCTCCTTCCTTAGTGGTCGACTTAGTGGCAGAAGTTTGAATAGTAGATGACTCCCCCTGTGTTGTGCCGAGGGGAACTTCTTCGAGCACCAGAGGAGAAGGAACAGGAACACTAGTAGATATCAGAGACGGCTGAGGGGTTTTGGTTCAATGTCTGTCATTTCCGGCGAGGTAGATGGGGTAACAGACGGAGATGCTTGAGGTTGTGAGGGTTCTGGCGGTGGTGATTCATGTGATAGAATTGCAGAGACAATGTATCGACGGCGCTTAGAACTTTTCTCCTTGCTCTTCTTATGACGTTTCTTAGACTTGTCTTTGCTCCCAGCCATTGAGAAGAAACAGTGATGGAGAATTTTTGAAAATGCCAGACAAGATTATCCTATCACAGTGAATATACCATTATTAGTGAAGTGCCAGACAAGATTATCCTATCACTCTAAGTGACTGATAGGAATCTTGAGAATGGACTCAGCTTCATAAAGGTTAAAGGTTTGCTGAATGAGCTCTTTTTCCCACATTCTCCTATCCGGATAATCAGATCACTAACCTTTCTAAGCAAGATACAACCCCCTTAGAAATGTCTAGAAAAAGTAAACGAGTGGATATTAGGGATCCAAGGAGATATTTATATATACACATATTTAACATCTCCCACCTTAAACTCGCACCTAACCTAAGACAATCCCTGTCCCCTAACTAGAATTTCCACATCTTAAAATCCCCAATATTTTTCTTAACCTCTAACAATTTTTCCCCGTGAAAGTATCTCCTTTTATTTACCCTACTCATCAGCAATGTAGGTTGTGTTATACACTCTCCACAAGTGCTTGACAAGAAGAGCTTCATTAAGCACACTAAGATTCCTAAATCCCAAACCCTAGACTATTTTTCCTTTGCTAACTTGTCCCAAGAAGCCCAATGTATCCTATTAGAACCACCCTCATTTTTTTCACTACTAAAAGTTAGCTAATGTTCTGCACAACTCTTTACAAACAGACTCTAGAATTTTGAAGCAAGACATAACATAAATGGGTAAGGCACCTAAGAATGTCTTAATAAGAACTTTCTTACCTGCTTCACTCAGAAATTAATTATTCAATTAAACACTCTGTTTAGAACACACACACATACAAATTTGAAAGTCTCCCTGATAGATTATTGTTGAGTATATTTTTTGAGAATTGATTGATAACGAGTAATTCGAAACCTCCGGTCTTCTCTTGGAGGAAGACTCTTTCGAGCGTTACTTACCATTAATCATCAAAGCACAAGAAAGTAGAAAATTGAAAATCCTACACATTTTAACAATTTTTAACTAAATTTATGTAAGGAATTAAATGCAATTACCTAAAGATGCAAGCTTTAATTAAAGATTCAAATTTTACCTAAAACGGAGTCCTCAAAACACGACAAAGGACGAAAAACATAGAGAAACGAGCTACGCATAACATAATTCGAAGCTAAAAGTGGAACATCCAATTACGAAATAACTGATCTTTAAACAAAGTCTCGATTTTTATCTTGAAAGATTCAACTTCTAACCAACTAATCACACGAGACCAACAAAACAAAGTGAAAGCTAGAAACTTTTAATAAAACCGAGTAAATCTTCATGAACTCTGACCGAGATACCATTTTCACCTCTAACACGTAGTAAGTAAAAATAGAACAAATGAGAAATAATAATTCCTAAAATAGGTACTTACTTCCCTATTGCATGCTCTAAAGATATTAACGCGAAAAGCTCGAAACTTGAATAATAAATGATATCGCTGGAAAATACGAGTTTTGAAGCACTAAAAATGTTAAGTCTAGAGAGAAAATCTGAAAAATAGAACAATTCGTAAAGTAGAAAATAAGCAATTGAAGTATAGAAGCCCAAAATGCAAAGGAAAAAATGTATTTATACCCAACAATGAAAACATGCACTAAACACAGCACATTAAATGAGAAACACTCACAATCTAGCTAAAGAGCTCGCTAGTCTGCGAGTTAGCAGGGCATAACACTCGCGAGTTCGCTCGGATGCCTGTTGGCTCGTTGGCAGTGGTTCCTCGATGACGGAGTCCAATCCTCTAGGTGACGGGTGCTGTTGTCACGCATGATCTCTCGGTGACGGGAGCATGCAACGCTAGCGGTGGACTCGCGGGCAACGAAGCACTCGCGACCTGAAGAGAGACTTTGCTAGTCATGGGTTTCGGGAATGTGGGGCGAGTGACACTCGCGAGGTAGAGGGAGAGGTTGCGTGTTCGTGGGTGCTACAATTTTAGACACGGCATGACACTCGCGAGACAGCGAGCGCCGTCGCAAGTGTCTGCTTTCCAGGTGATGGTTGCGATGTGTTGTTGGGTGATGTATCAGCGACAAACAGGATGTTTGTGGGAAAACTCGACAACGCATGGGAGAGTGCGGGTGCGTCTCTCGGCATCGCGTAGGCGTGTGCGGGCGAGGCCTGGGTGATGCGGCATGGGTGTGCTAGCTACGTGCACCTTTGACAGTTGTTGATGGGCTAACACCTTGGCTTGCGCTTGCTGGGCATTTAACTCAACAGCAGAGTGCTTGGTTCGAGCTCGTTGGGTGCTTGGTTCTTTCCGAAAATGTTCAGGATTGTTCGGTGAAATTCTCAGGACTTTCAGCCTGATTTTTCAATGACTTTCGGAGTGCATTTTCCTACAACATAAAAGATAAAAGGATAAATAAAAAACACAAGACACTAAAACGACTAAATGGACCGAGAATAATTTAAAATAAACTACATACAACACAAATTAAACACTAAAAAACACATAAAATAACAAGAAAAATATACAAACATCTCCCACACTTAGCCTTTTTCTTATCCTCAAGCAAAGAATCTCGCCTTCGAAAAGGTAAATTTATTTACTCGTTTATCATGTTCCAAATAATGCTAAACTCATCTTACCCCGGGATTCTTATAGTAAATATACAATTTGAAATATATACCCACAATCTCGAATCATACAAAATAAACGAACGTCCAAAACTCATCCACACATGATCAACTTGTCACAAGTCAACCTTTTACAAAACTACCCATACCAAAATAAGTACTCTCGATCCCAAAATTCACATTTATTAAAAACCAAAGGATTAGCATGCCAACTCAACAAATAAGTGATAAGACCAACTGAACAATTCAATGTTTCTCTCTCGATTGAGAATCTAAGATACCAATTGTATGCGCAACGGAACTAACAATCAGGTTCGAATCTTACTTGTTTGTTAATGCCGACTATATATAGACATACACGGCCTACGGGGCCGGATGAACATTTATGTGAAGTTATTCAACCTTCCTTTGTCCTTCTCGTTGTGTCATGTCATCGCCGCAATCACCGAGTCCCTATGGCTAGATTCATACGAGTTGTCGGGTGTTGTCTGCGGGGTTTGCCAGTCATTCGTACACTGGGTCGCACAGACGCTGTAGGGCGCATCTCGCAACTGCGCTGGGGCATTTTCCAAGGGCTGCGTAGTCTCTGGTTGCCTGCAGCTGGTGGTATGCATGTCGCCGATGATTGCCTTAGTTGCTGGTTCTCCTTGAACATCCGAGACTAGTACCACTCAATCCTTATCCTTATGATGAATTTTAATCCACTTGTCCAGGGTTTGGTTTAATAAGCTTTTTGAGCTGATATCGAAGACGTCATCAACCTGGCGCACCAGTACACGGTGATCGAATATAAACAATTGCACGCCATGTAAATAATAACATTTATTAACTAACCGAGGTATTGACCTAATAGACTATGTCTCGCCCTTTGACGAATCAAAGAAATAAATATTAAATACATTTTCCAATTATTATTAGATGGTATAAAAACACGAGCCATATCATGAGGTTTAGTTTATTTACTGGATCAGAATATAATAAACTTCTCATCTCTGGTCCAGTTCAATACACTCAAATTGAGTGTACTAGTATAATTCATTGGTTAAATAAACTAACTCAACTTATACTATAACTATACCTGTAATATCCCTCTCAGTTATTAATAAAGTATCAGTAGTTGTTCCAAGATTTGATTAATTTCGAGACTCAGTATTCAGTTATAAGTTCGAAATTAAGCGTTTTTCAAGGAACAAGCCACACGAGCCATGTGAAGCCACACGAGTCGTGTGACAAGGCACACGAGTCGTGTGGGAGGATGAGGAGATGAAAGTTAGCTTCGGCTTTTTCACACGAGTCACACGAGTCGTGTTGCCGACAGTAAGGTTTGATCATTGAGAATCCGATTGTGATCTCAACCAAAGGCCATTTTTGATGATCAATTATGTTTTGATGAGAATACAAGTTAATCATAAAATAGTTTATGATTAATTAAGGTTATAAGTTTATTGTTTCTTTTGTTCATTCCTTCACTCCATTATGATGTCTTGCCAATTTGTGCCTATAAATAGAGGCCTAAAAATCAGAGTTCTCACACCAAAGATAAGTACCAAAAGTTATATAAGAGTGTAAGAAAGATAAGTAGTAGAAATTGTGGAGAAGTGAAGAATCAAGTTAATATTCTAGCAAGAAGGAGGTAATTTACTTATCTTAAAGTTTTATGCTTAAGTTCATGCTTTGATAATGAGTTAAAATGTTAATAAGTATGTACATCATGATTGAGAAGTTAAATTTATAATTGATCATATGGATATAAAGAGTTAAAGTTGTTCAAGATCAATTATATGATATATGTGCTTGATTTGATGAGATGTTGATAAAGATATGAATAATCTGGAAGAGTATGATTTAAATGAATGATTCTTATGTAAAAGAGGAGTACATGAGAACAAGAATTAAGTAATTTGGCAAAGTATAGCTTGAGTTATGAATTTTTTAAGATGAACATGCAAGATGAATTTTATGTTCACTATGACTTTAAATTCTAATAACTTGATGTATATGAATGCTAAAATTATGAAATTTTTATGACATGTCTAACTATGAGTTAAGATTATGACTGTTAAATTTCATGATTTAAAGATGAGAAATGAATAAGTTAATATAACAAGATGGCATACATGTAAAGATGAGTGTATATGCAAGAATTTTCATGATATGTTCAAGTTGTTAAAGTAAGATTATTATGAACAATTCTCATATAAGTGATGAAAAAATTGACAAAGTTATAGATTAATATGTTGAGTATGCAATTTTATAAAGATTGTTTTAAATCTCACATATTAATATCATGATTAAAAGTTGAGTATGATTTGAGTTTATTTTCACTTTCAAGTTAATTAAGTGAAAAATGAGTATAAGCCAATATATAAGATTTGGGAGATATGATATATGATGAGTTAAGTATTTGATTGAGTAAAAGATCAAGAAAAGTTAAGTTTGAGCAATAGCATGAATATTGAAATTTTATAAGATTTGGATGAGTTATCCGAAAGATTGAGAATCCGAGCATTTTATTGAGTATACGAGCATAGTACTTAGTATATTTGTTTATATATTTTTATGTAGCTTGAGGAGTTAGCTACTCGAGATCAACACTTACGATTTTTCAAAGGAGAAAGGTGGGGACCCAGACTGAGTACTACATTTAGTATAATATTGATATCATGTCCGAGATATGTATACAGTTTAAGTTTATACGCTTGGGATGAGGAGGCATTCAGTTGTCTCAGAGTATATCCTAAGTTCTGATGGAGGCCGCTTGAGTTGCCTTGAGAAATATCCATCAGATTGTGCACAAGTATCCGATCAGATATCGGCCTGATTCAGTTTAAGTTACTGGAACAGATTTCCAGTCCATATATATATACCAAAGATCATGATATTGTATTATTATTGTTGTTTACTTTAGTATGGGTGTTTTTCGGGGTACAAGAGGATCAGTACTCACCCTCATTGTGTTTTACCGGTAACAGGGTCGGGCCGGAGGTGTGAACTCGAGATGTGGTGGTGGTGGTTGTGCACTTATTTCATGTGGACATTTATTAAGTATTTGATATGTCTGTATAATAAACCACGTTTTTAAGTATTTCCGCTATGCACATTAAGTATTGAACTTACATTTTTAATCAATTTCAGATTTCAAGTTTTTACCATTTCGAGAAGTATGAATATGGGAAATCTGTTTTCTTTATGTAAAGAGAAGTATTAGACAAAAAGTTTAAAGACAAACGGATTTTCAAGAAGATGAGTTTGAGTAGCATCCCGAGTTAGTCGCAAAATATTTCGAAAGAGTTATAAGTATTTTCGAAGTTAAAGTTGCAAAAAAGTTACTCTGATGAGCGGGGTGTTACAGGTGGTATCAGAGCTAGAGTAAGTGCTCTGTATACTAAAAGTTTAAGTTTCAGAAAACAGTTTCAGAAAAACCGACCATACCACACTCAAGCCTCGCCGACTACCAGGTAAGTGTTGTTAAAAGTTTTTATGAAAGTTTTTATATAAGAAAATTACTAAGTCTATGCTCAATAAGATTCGGATATCCAAATTTTAGAAATTAGAAAAGATACTCAATCAAAGATTTTAAGAAATATCATATTACTCCCTATTAGATTTGACAAATTCGGAGTTATCGAGTTAATAAGTAACTCGTATAGAAATAAGGGCTTATCTTGAAATTATTGTTTCATTTCTAATTGTGCTAAAGTTTATTATGGGATTAATAATTCAGATGGCACGAAGAGTGAATCAATGTCAAAGAGAGATGACATCAGCAGAAGTAGTTACCCAGTTTTGTGGCTACAATGCTGAGAAGTTTTCTGGACAAGGAGATCCTCGTCTAGTGGAAGAATGGATCCAAGGTCTGGAGATAATCTTTGAGATTACTGAGTGCTCGGAGAAACATTGGATTCTCTGTGCTTAGTTGCAAATGACTGGAGATGCTCGTCTCTGGTGGAATTCTTATTGGGGCATGCGTCCTGGTGAGAAAGAGAATCTCACTTGGGCCCAGTTCAAAGAGATGATGAATGATAAGTACTACCCTGACTACTATAAGGCTGATATGGAACGTCAATTCCTGGCGCTAGTCCAGGGAAATCGTTCAATAGATGAGTATGAACGAGAATTTACTAGGTTGGGATCCTTTGCTCCCAATCTAATGGAGACGGAGGCAAAGAAGGCGAGACGTTTCCGAGATGGCCTGCTACCCTCGATCCGTCATCATGTTGCCGGACGCAATATTCAGACTTATGCTGATATTGTCGCCAAGGCTCCTGAGATCGTGGCTAGTTTCAAGAGGGGAGATAATCAAGTTGTGATACAACCATTATCACAATTTCCAGCAGTACCACCAGCTCAGTTGGTACCTGTTCTGCAAGAAAAGAATGGGAAGAACAAGAGAAAGTGGAAAGGTCACAAGAATGACCGCAAGAATAAGCAGAAGCAGCAAGGTGAACGGGTTCCAGCCTGTGCCAACTGTGGAAAGCATCACAGTGGAGAATGTCTAGCTAGACAAAATGTATGCTACCATTACCGAAAGCCTGGGCATGGCATGAAGTTTTGTCCAGATAGGCAGCAGCAGCAGCTTCAGGGGCAACCTCAGCAGCAGAGGGGAGGAGGACAACAAGCCCAGGTCTATGCTATTAATCAAGCTGAAGCTGAGCAGAACCCAAGTACCATGTCTGGGATGATTATTTTAAATGAAATGCCTATTTTTGCATTATTCGATACTGGAGCAACACATTCATTTGTGTCAAAGAGATGTATAGACGGAATTGGAGTTAAGATTATTAACACTATTGACCCTCTTGAGGTTAGTTTAGCCTCAGGAAGGAAAATAGAGACAAGCACTAAGGTAGAGAACCTTAGTGTTAATATTGGAGGAAAAATCTTGAGATTAGAGGCGTATGTTATCGAAATGAGGGATTTCGATCTCATACTTGGAATGGATTGGTTAACGAATTATCGAGCTGATATTCGTTGCCATGAGAGAGAGGTAATTCTGTATCTTCCAGAAGGTAATCAAATTACTTTCTATGGTGCAAAGATAAGAACCCTACCACGTGTAATCTCTATGGCGAAGGCAAGAAAGATTCTGCAAAGGGAGGATTGCCAAGGCTACTTGGTGAGCATTTTCGAAGATGATTCAAAAGCACAAACACTTCATGATATTCCAATTGTTCGTGAGTTTGTGGATGTGTTTCTGAATCAATTACCCGGAGGACCACCCAACAGACAAGTGGAGTTCACAATTGACCTTGTTCCAGGAGCAGCACCAGTGTCGAAGGCACCTTATCGATGTTAGAGTAGTATACCCAGCGTTCCAATTGGATTGGATGTATTCTACTTGTAAATACAATCTATTGGAATTATATTAATTAAAAGGCATTACTTTATCTTAAGAGTAAGCATTTATCCTATATTTGCACTTAAGATAAAATCCCTAGATCACATATAGTTATAAGGTATGGTTGCGCATAGAGATGGTGATCATGGAACATACCTTGAAAGCTGTGGTCTTAAATAAAGTTCCAAGTCGATGGATGTTTCGAAAAGGGATATCGAATAATCCATAAAAGACTTGTACATAGTATGTATGCTTGTTTGACAAGAATGTTGCATTCCATCAACATTAGCGTGGGACGCAAGTACATATATGTGGGTGCTTGTTAGATAACAAGTTCACTGAACATGACCGTATGAAAATTCTTAATGAAGAATTATTTTAGTTAATTATTCTGTCGAATAAGAATTTTCATGTTACAATAGTACATGACTAATCCTTAGACTTGAGGCACAATGGTAACTTTGTGCATATTACGTTCTACTTTGATTTATTCTTTTGGTTGCTAGCACAATCGTATAAAGGGATATTTTGGGTATTATGTTAATATGTATGGAAGTTTGTTAGTGGCCAACAAAGGATTCGACACGTATGAAGATACGAGAATTTCCTATGTATTTCATAGTTAGTAATTCAAAGTCCTTGGCCAAGGCAGGATGAATAGAGATTCACACATGAATTACTAAACATGAAATAGAATCATAGTTATTAAATCAATTTGGGTTTCGACTAAAATCATACCCAAGATTTAATCGGGAAATTAGATGTCGAAAGGATTTTACATGTATGGACTTGTAATTGAAATAGGTTTACTCGCTATTCACTTAATACTAGATTCATGCTACTTGCTAGATGTTCCCATGATATGTGGGTTCTTGAATTAAGGAGTTAATTCATGAATAAGAGTTAATAAGATTAACTCAAATTACAAAGAGTTGTAAACCCACTACTAGTATTAATTGTGAACCTAAAAGGTCACACCAATTTTTGAATGAAGGTGAAATTCAAATAGTAATTCTAAAGAGTTAGAATTAATTGACAAATCTAATTTGATTAGATGTCAATTAAAGGAATATATTAAATTAATCAATTGGATTGATTAATTGAATTTTGGATATTAATTTAGTAATTAATGGAATTACTAATTAATATTTGGAATTTAAAATTAGATTTTAAATTTCAAATCCAAATAATAATATGATTATTAAATGAGGAAATGGAATAAAGGATTAAAATAATAAAGTCTTGAAAGATGCTTTCAAGAATTATTATTTTATTAAATATCTTTAATATGATTAAAGATTAAATATTAATAAGAATAAATTAATTATGGTGGTTATAAGATGCTAACTACTTAACATAATTAATCTTATTCTTATTAATTGAATATTGGGTGGGGAATAGTCTTATTCAAGACTTAATATTTTATGAAAATATTCTTGAAGACTTTTTATATTTTATGAAAATATTCTACCCAATATTATTATTTTATACTAAAATGTTTAGTATAAATATGGACATACTTGATGTTCAAATTTAATCTAAGTCTTGCAAAGTTTTCAAGAGTTGAAAAAGAGAGAAAAGAAGAAGTGTTCTTCATATTCAAAAATACAAGAAAGTGTTCTTGTATATTTCCTCAAATAAATATTCCATTCTATTGAATAAAACCGATACTTTTCTACTAGCGAAGAAAGAGGTTATCGGAACCGGATTTCAAAAGGTGGATACGTTTAGAGGGAAGACAATTGGATTCCTAAGCGAGTAACTACAACGTGTTGCTGTTACAAACCGGGAATCGATTCCCTCATTCATCGACAAGTTTGAAGGAGTTCAAGACTAAGGTAAATTTAGAATTTACTTACAACAAATCAAAATATGTATTATTACATGTTATTAAAGATGAAGATCTGTTAAATTCGCCATATGTATGTACGAGTAAAGTATTTAAGTGTTAAATACTTGTTTTGAAAAATTTTAAATTCCGCTGCGTATAGCTCGTACGGTACAGGTGAACCCAACAGTGGTATCAGAGCCACGGTTATTATCTTTAAAACAGATTTTGATTTGTTAATGTTTATGAGATAAACATAATAATTAAATGTTTATGAGATAAACATATTAATTATTAAAATAAAATTTGATTTTTCCCACACGAGTCGTGTGAATGGGTCACACGAGTCGTGTGGGGCCACACGAGTCGTGTGAAGTGTCACACGGGTCGTGTGGTTCATCAAAATATTTGATTTTGTTTGAAAGCAGGTACACACTGTCAGACCCCGCCTTACTACTAGCTTTGAAAAGTCAGAGTAAAATTTTTGTTTTTATTTTCGAAAGAACGTGCGAGCTGGGTTTTCGAAAATACTGACTTATTGCGGGATGTGGCAGATAAAAACTTAAACTGAACTTGAGCTTGCTCACAGACATAATAAAACATGCAACCAAACTGTCCGCTCGCGGAATATGAATTATACATGCATAGTCTGTACTATCTCGCACTGTCTAAGAAAAACTCGCTGGCGGAAGCATCCGAAATACAACAAACATAAACATACATACATATCCGAAATATTATACATGAGCATAAAACTAGGACATAAAAATGCTGGGAAAATATGCCCAACTCTCATGACCACGCTGCGCCACATCTGTGCTCATCCGGCACGCTCGACTCCATTACCTGAAAAACATAATGGGGGCGTGAGCAAACCACTATGCTCCACAAAGACCAGTACTGAACAAAACATCATCTATAATAACGTATCATGAAACATAAATATATAAGAGCTGAAACTGTAAACTGATCTCTGATTTCTGTTCTGATCTGTGGTCAAAAGACCCTCGGCCTTGGCCGCTCGTGTGCACACGCCGATGGGGTAGAAAGGGCCTCGCCCCTCCCATCGGTCATCAGGTGGGTATAAAGGCCTTGGCCACCCAACCCGGAACTAAACTGTCTCAAACATACCTCTGCCATGGTACAGATATTATCTATGATGTGACATCCAGTACATGACCCCCACCTGAAAAACTTGGAATCTGATATGCAAGTGCGGATGCTGGAGTAGCGGTTGGAGGCTCGACTCTCCTTAGGCTACATAAATATTTAAGTAATACTAAGTATCATACTCGGAATAATTAATTATATGCTAAAATGCTCGGTTTTATCTGCTCAATTTAACTGGATTGGACTGGCTTAGAAAAATACTAAAATTCCGTAAAATAGACTCGGACAGAAAGTCACGAATCAAAACGGACTCGAACCACCGGTCAGGGCGGGAAGGTGACTCTCTCTGGCCACTTAACTTATACTAAGCCATGTCTACTCATGAAGCTCAATTAAATCAAGATTCTACATTTATCTAAAATTTAAACCGAACATAATTGAGCTCTTAACCTCATGAATTTTTAAAATTCACAAAAGTCTCTAAAAATTACTAAACTTAGCAGTTAAATAGTATACATTGACATGTACTTGCTGTCCAAATTTCATGTCAATAGGACTTCATTTGCTTATTAAACTCATAACTTAAGCGTAACATAAAATTTAGTTATATACATGTGCATATTGCAACAATTTTGTAAAATCACATGATCATCATTTTAAACACAAACTCGGTCACAATGTTCACCACTCATAATAGGATTTTACATAAAATTTTCGCATTTATAGCTTGCATGTGGACAGAGTACTCTCGCACATAAAATTAGTTCGACACGCATGCGATCTAAAAATTATAACTCCTTCATTTCTTATGATAAAATCATGAAATTTGGTATTCAGGCTCTCCACTCATATATAAACATTTCCATAAAATTTCATAATTTTATCCTGAGTATAACTCGAGTTCTACGCGTTTGAAGTCGCAACTGAAATTCGCGCATGTAAAGTTCATCCTGCATGTTTAACTTTAAAAATCAAGAACTCGAGTTATACTATGCCAATTGACCTAATTCTTGATCCTATGAACTCCTATCTTCCACAATAAATAGCCATAAAATTTGCACATTCCCAGATTTTTCAGAGCATAGGTAAAAACGTACGAAAACATAGCATATAGAACATGCAAGAAAAACTGGGAGTACTTAACATTAAGCATGCATGAAGCTACTTCAAAACTGAACATATAGGGCATAAAAATACATCATTCTCATCCTCATCTTATATATAACACGTCCTAAAAAGGAATTAGCAAACCAACCTCTTAAAGTATCTCAAAAACCGAAAAGAAAAAGGGTGTGCTCGGTTCTCGTTCGGTTCTTGTTGCTGTGGCTTTGTGGCTTGTTCTCTTTGAATTTTCTTGAGTTTAATGCCTCAAAACACTTCTATGGGAAGTGTAGAATGGGGCAAGAGTGATATAATGTTGTTGGTAGCAAGAGTTGATGTCTAGAATTTGAAAATAAACACAAGTGTGCACTCGGGATTTTTGTGTGTTCTTGAATTTTCCCTCTCGGCTTTATCTTAATGGGAGGGACTTGGACGAAATTTCTCTCAATTATACTAAGAAAATGTTGAAACATCAAATGAGGGGTATAGATGATAAAGTGAGGGCTTATAAAAACCTCAAATGGCGTTAGAAATTAGGCACAACATGGAGATAAAGTGGGGAACAAAAACTAATGTACTCATTTCCAATGCAAGACATGTGTTTCAGTGTGCATGAAGAGCATTGAGGGGCTGGGAAAGTGCTTTGCGGAGTGCACTAGGTGAGGAGTGGAAATGTGGGGACAAAAACATACATCTTGAATAGAATAATGAACCCATGACATGATCATTAAGCATATTAAATTTGCTAATAATGGTTTGACTTTACCAATCATTTTTAGTGCTAACTATGCGTAGAATACACTTAATATACTTCTTGTACCCACATATGGAAAATATGGCTAAGGAAAAGAATTGACTTTGGTCACTATGGTGCGGCATTGCTCTAGAGTTCAATGGTTCGGTTCGAACGAAAATATTTCGAACATAATAACCGAATAATCTAACATATATAAATGAGCAAAACTTGACTTTGGTATTTTTTTTACACACTTAGAAAATTATTCTAAGTATAATAAATACCAATATTTGGCAAGGCTCGGAATTTACTCAAAAATTAACTCGGAACCAAACTAGGGTTTGGAGTCAAATTTTTTTTTCGAATTGACTCGCTATTATGTAATAACCCAAATTAATGGATTAATCTTAACTTATACTTGATATAGAATTATTGCAAAGAATAATTTATCATATTTGAGCATTTAGCATAAATTAATATTACTCGGTAATTTCTGAAAATTACGAATTTCACTTATAGTCGAGCAGTGAAACCGTTCTTACTATTATTTCTGGTTTTGGGCGTTACACACACGAGTCGTGTGATATAGTCACACGAGTCGTGTGATACGACCCGTATCTTGAGCCACACGAGTCGTGTGAGGTGAGAAAAAAATTTGTTCTCCTTGCGGCTTTTTCACACGAGTCGTGTGATACGATCACACGAGTCGTGTGGGTGACACACGAGTCGTGTGATATGATCACACGAGTCGTGTGACATAATAAAATTTTTTTTTATGTTTTAATTCATGTGATGAATGATTTAACATAGGGATGATCATGAGCCTTTTATTTCAATGGGATTGAATGTTTGCTTTTTATTTCAATGTGATTGAATGGTTGCATTTTTCAATACGATTGAATGAATGTAATTTATCGAGATCTGCGAGTCTCTTGGATTATGATTTGTAAAATTTAAATTTTGTATCGTTAAAGATTAGATCTAGGTGGAGACCGTTCGATGACAAAGGCCCACGCTTGTGTGGGTAATTTTACAAGTTGTAAAATTTTGAAGGCCTGTGCTTGTACGGGTAGATAAAATAAAATGTAATAGAAGTAGTTCTATTTGTTTTATCACGTACATAGGCATAGACCCATTTTGGCTCGAATGGGTCGAATAGGCAAGGTCATGATCATCCCACCGTATGCATGCATTAGATGTATGTTAGGTTTATTTATGCGTTTGTGATTCATGTGATGAATAATACGGTAAATAAACACACGTAAAGATGGTAATCGATGAGATCTAAGGAACCCAAAAGAATTAATTTGATTAATTATATATCATATCAAAAATGGATAAAAATAAGCTGGGACTTATTAATCCAGGCCTTCCATCAAAATTAGACGACATGAGATGCTACGATGCTTTATCACTGACCATGAGTCGTGGGGTGGTTCTGTGTCGAAAGCTGTGAACTCTACTAAGTATATTGATACTCGTGAGATGGATTCCTCTTTGTGTTGACCATGAGTCGTGGGACACTCTGGTGGGCCATTATCATGAAAGTTTTGATGGGTTTGATTTGACACCGAGTAATATATACGGTCATAAAATTGAGGTATATAAGGAAAGGTGAGGCAAAATATCTTGAAGGTTGTATAGAGATACAATTGTCAAAAGTTGACTACCGATATAAATGTTCCATGCGTACTCATAAAATTGGGATATGGAATATTTTTATTGGACTTCAAGCCCACTATGAAAATTAGATTTTCATAATTAAAAAGGGGTTTAATTAAAATAGTGGGAGACATTTAATATTTAAAGACCTAATATTAAATGAATATGAATTCCATAGTCTAATTATTTTCTGCTTCGTCTGTTGTTTTTGTAGATCAATCTACTTAAATGGCTAAAAATCCAATTGCTAGTATCCTTGAACATAACAAGCTAACTGGACCCAACTTTAATGATTGGCTAAGGAACCTTAAAATTGTTCTTCAATCGGAGAAGAGGGAATATGTATTGGACAAATCACCTCCTCCTCCACCCGAAGATCAGACTTCGGAAGAGTATGGAGAGTACTTACGTCATACAGATGACAATCTCCAAGCTCGGTGCTACATGTTAGCATCAATGTCTAATGAGTTGCAGAGACAGAATGAAGTGTTGAATAATGCTTCTAAAATTCTCCTTCACCTACAAGAGTTGTATGGTAATAGGACGCGACAGATTAGATATCAGACATCTAAAGAACTTTTCAGATGTCGTATGACCGAGGGCTCTTCAGTCCATGATCATGGGCTGAAGATGATAGCTCTTGTGGAAAAGCTCTCGTCCCTTGGAGTTATTATGGATAATGAACTCTATGTGGACCTCGTGCTGCAATCTCTGCCTCCTTCATTTGACAGCTTTGTCGTTAACTTTAACATGCATAATATGGAGACTTCTCTGCCAGAGTTAGTCAACATGTTAAAGACGGCTGAATCCACAATTAAAAAGGATAAGTCGGTGCTTCTCGTTGGATCCACTTCCAAAGCGAAGACTTTTCAGTCTAAGAAGAGGAAGGGGAAGGGAAAGGTTCCCAATAAACCCAACAAGAAGGCAAATAATGACAAAGGGAAGAACAAGAAAAAGGTTAATCCTCAGTTGAATCATGAATGTTATCATTGTGGTAAAACTGGGCACTGGAAGAGGAACTGCAAGGAGTATCTTGCAAGCCTGAAGAGTTCAGGTATTTATTTTGTTGAAGTTAACTTATCAGTTAACGATTCTTCTTGGGTATTAGATACCGGCTGTGGCTCACATATTTGCAATGATTTGCAGATGATGGCAAGAAGTAATAAGCTAGAAGGTGAAGAAACAATCCTAAGGATAGGCAATGGAGCAAGAGTTGCTGCCAAAGCTATTGGGACTGTTTATCTGGCTTTAAATAATGGTGTAAAAGTTTGTCTTTCAAATTATTTGTATGTTCCTGATATTATAAGAAACATTATTTCTATTCCAATATTGGATAAGAAAGGTTTTAAGTTTGTCATTGAAAATGGAAGATGTTCTATTTTCAAAGATACAACTTTTATATATTCAGGAAACTTGACAAATGGTTTATATACCATTACACCAGAAAGTCCCATCCTAACCATTCAACAAAATAAAAGGAAATTAGATAATCATAGTTCATTCACAAATTGGCATGCTAGATTAGGTCATATATCTGAAAAGAGGATTCACAAATTAGGACCAAAACTCGACCTTAGGGGAGAGGAAATGTTACCTACTTGTGAGTCATGTCTTAAAGGTAAAATGACAAAATCACCATTTGTTGGACAAGTGGAGCGAGCTAAAAATCTGTTGGATTGATTCATACAGATGTTTGTGGACCACTAAATGTTAGTGCTATGGGGAACTATCACTATTTCATAACATTTACTGATGATTATTCACGGTATGGTTATGTATACCTATTAAGGTACAAATCTGAAGTATTTGAAAAGTTCAAAGAATTCAGAAATGAAGTGGAGAAACAAATTGGTCGTAGTATTAAAATTCTTCGATCGGATCGAGGAGGTGAATACTTAACTAATGAGTTTCTTGATTATTTAAGGGATAATGGGATTATCTCACAGTGGACACCTCCTGGAACTCCACAACTCAATGGGGTTTCAGAGAGGAGAAATAGAACACTGTTAGACATGGTTCGAACGATGATGAGTTCCACTGGTTTACCTCTTTCATTCTGGGGTTATGCATTAGAAACAGCAGCACATATTTTAAATAGAGTGCCGAGTAAAGCTGTACCCAGCACACCTTATGAGATATGGTGTGGCAAAACACCCTCGTACAAATATTTAAAAGTATGGGGTTGTACTGCTTATGTGAAGCAGTTAGTGGGAGGTAAGTTGGATATGAGATCCATCTTATGTAAATTTGTTGGGTATCCAAAAGAATCTATTGGATACTATTTCTATGATCCCTCTGAACAAAAGGTGTTTGTTTCGAGGAATGCTGTATTCTTAGAGAAAGATTTTATCTCAAAGAATAGCGGAGTCATAGAACTTAATGAAGAACAACCACAAATTCCACTAAGTACCACGGAAAACATACCAGTAGAGACTGGACCATCTAAAACACAACCTCTTCGGAGATCCGAAAGGGTTTCTAGGGCGCCTGAAAGGCTATACCTATTGTCAAAAGACAATGAAGAGGGATTCCTTTTGGATAATGATCCAATAAGCTATGATGAGGCAATGTTGGACATTGACTCAGATAAATGGCAAGAAGCTATGCAATCCGAAATAGATTCCATGTATTCAAACAAAGTATGGACTTTGGTTGATCCACCACAGGGTATTGTACCCATAGGTTGTAAATGGGTTTACAAGCGAAAACGTGGTGTAGATGGAGAAGTAAATACTTTTAAAGCAAGACTGGTTGCTAAAGGTTATACTCAAAAACAAGGTGTTGATTATGAGGAAACTTTTTCACCAGTAGCAATGCTTAAATCTATTCGGATATTGCTAGCCATAGCTGCGTATTATGACTACGAGATATGGCAAATGGATGTGAAAACTGCTTTTCTTAATGGAAATATTAAGGAAGACATTTATATGAAACAACCGCAAGGTTTCATATCCAATGGGAGTGAACAAATGGTTTGTAAACTTCAAAGGTCTATTTATGGACTTAAACAAGCTTCGAGGAGTTGGAATATTCGGTTTGATGAAACGATCAAAACGTTTGATTTTCATAAGAATCCGGATGAACCATGTGTTTATAAGAAGGTTAGTGGGAGTGCAGTTACATTTGTTGTTCTATATGTTGATGACATCCTACTCATTGGGAATGATGTAGGGATGTTGCAGTCAACTAGGACATGGTTGTCAAAACAGTTTTCCATGAAAGACTTGGGAGAAGCATCCTTTATCCTAGGGATAAAAATCTATAGGGATAGATTTAAACGGATGATCGGACTATCCCAGTCGACGTACATAAATAAGGTGCTACAACGGTTTAGCATGGAAGAATCCAAACGAGGATATATTCCAATGAGTCATGGGATTTCTCTTTCTAAGACGATGTCTCCAAAGACACCTGAAGAAAGAGAACGGATGAGTCATATACCTTATGCATCAGCTATTGGTAGCATTATGTATGCAATGTTATGTACAAGACCTGATGTGGCTCATGCACTTAGTGTAACGAGCAGATATCAGTCTAATCCAGGTGAAGAACACTGGAAAGCCGTTAAGATGATTCTTAAGTACTTACGAAGGACTAAGGATATCTTTATGGTATACGGCAATGGAGAACTGAAACTAGAAGGCTTTACTGATTCTGGTTTTCAGTCCGATAAAGACGACTATAAATCCATGTCTGGATACTTATTTACTCTGAATGGAGCAGCAGTTAGTTGGAAAAGTTCCAAACAAGAAACAATTGCTGACTCTACGACAGAGGCTGAATATATTGCTGCATCTGATGCTGCAAAAGAAGCTGTTTGGATAAGGAACTTCATCCAAGGGTTGGGTGTAGTACCATCTGTTGTTGATCCAATAATGATTTATTGTGATAACAATGGGGCTATTGCACAAGCAAAGGAGCCAAGATCTCATCAAAGATCCAAACACATTATGAGACGATACCATTTGATTAGAGAAATCATTGGTAGAGGCGACGTCGTAATGGAGCGAGTCGACTCAGCAGAAAATATAGCAGACCCCTTAACTAAGCCTTTATCACAGAAAGTGTTCGAAGGACATCTTGAGAAGATGGGTCTAAGATACATGAGTGATTGGAACTAGGGCAAGTGGGAGATTGTTAGAGTAGTATACCCAGCGTTCCAATTGGATTGGATGTATTCTACTTGTAAATACAATCTATTGGAATTATATTAATTAAAAGGCATTACTTTATCTTAAGAGTAAGCATTTATCCTATATTTGCACTTAAGATAAAATCCCTAGATCACATATAGTTATAAGGTATGGTTGCGCATAGAGATGGTGATCATGGAACATACCTTGAAAGCTGTGGTCTTAAATAAAGTTCCAAGTCGATGGATGTTTCGAAAAGGGATATCGAATAATCCATAAAAGACTTGTACATAGTATGTATGCTTGTTTGACAAGAATGTTGCATTCCATCAACATTAGCGTGGGACGCAAGTACATATATGTGGGTGCTTGTTAGAGAACAAGTTCACTGAACATGACCGTATGAAAATTCTTAATGAAGAATTATTTTAGTTAATTATTCTGTCGAATAAGAATTTTCATGTTACAATAGTACATGACTAATCCTTAGACTTGAGGCACAATGGTAACTTTGTGCATATTACGTTCTACTTTGATTTATCCTTTTGGTTGCTAGCACAATCGTATAAAGGGATATTTTGGGTATTATGTTAATATGTATGGAAGTTTGTTAGTGGCCAACAAAGGATTCGACACGTATGAAGATACGAGAATTTCCTATGTATTTCATAGTTAGTAATTCAAAGTCCTTGGCCAAGGCAGGATGAATAGAGATTCACACATGAATTACTAAACATGAAATAGAATCATAGTTATTAAATCAATTTGGGTTTCGACTAAAATCATACCCAAGATTTAATCGGGAAATTAGATGTCGAAAGGATTTTACATGTATGGACTTGTAATTGAAATAGGTTTACTCGCTATTCACTTAATACTAGATTCATGCTACTTGCTAGATGTTCCCATGATATGTGGGTTCTTGAATTAAGGAGTTAATTCATGAATAAGAGTTAATAAGATTAACTCAAATTACAAAGAGTTGTAAACCCACTACTAGTATTAATTGTGAACCTAAAAGGTCACACCAATTTTTGAATGAAGGTGAAATTCAAATAGTAATTCTAAAGAGTTAGAATTAATTGACAAATCTAATTTGATTAGATGTCAATTAAAGGAATATATTAAATTAATCAATTGGATTGATTAATTGAATTTTGGATATTAATTTAGTAATTAATGGAATTACTAATTAATATTTGGAATTTAAAATTAGATTTTAAATTTCAAATCCAAATAATAATATAATTATTAAATGAGGAAATGGATAAAGGATTAAAATAATAAAGTCTTGAAAGATGCTTTCAAGAATTATTATTTTATTAAATATCTTTAATATGATTAAAGATTAAATATTAATAAGAATAAATTAATTATGGTGGTTATGAGATGCTAACTACTTAACATAATTAATCTTATTCTTATTAATTTAATATTGGGTGGGGAATAGTCTTATTCAAGACTTAATATTTTATGAAAATATTCTTGAAGACTTTTTATATTTTATGAAAATATTCTACCCAATATTATTATTTTATACTAAAATGTTTAGTATAAATATGGACATACTTGATGTTCAAATTTAAGCTAAGTCTTGCAAAGTTTTCAAGAGTTGAAAAAAAGAGAAAAGAAGAAGTGTTCTTCATATTCCAAAACAAGAAAAGTTCTTGTAAAATTTCCTTAAAAATATATATTCTAAACTAATTGAATAAAACCGATTAGTTTCTACTAGCGAAGGAACTAGTTCGGAATCGGACTTCAAAAGGTGGATACGTTTAGAGGGAAAACACTTGGATTCCTGAGCGAGTAACCAAAAGGTGTTGCTGTTACAAACCGAGAATCGATTCCCTCATTCATCGACAAGTTTGAAGGAGTTCAAGACTAAGGTAAATTTAGAATTTACTTACAACAAATCAAAATATGTATTATTACATGTTATTAAAGATGAAGATCTGTTAAATTCGCCATATGTATGTACGAGTAAAGTATTTAAGTGTTAAATACTTGTTTTGAAAAATTTTAAATTCCGCTGCGTATAGCTCGTACGGTACATGTGAACCCAACAATCGAATGGCACCGAAGGAGTTACAAGAGTTGAAGACTCAAATCCATGAGTTGTTGAAGCTTGGTTTCATTAGACCAAGTGTTTCCCCTTGGGGAGCACTTGTTCTATTTAGACATGTCAAAACAGGCTGGCGGGGCGGGCCGGCCCGCAGCCCGCCAAAACCCGCTGTTTGGCGGGCCGCCATATTGACGGGCCTCTAAAATGCCAGCCCGACCCAACCCCGCCACGGGCCGCGGGCTAGGCCGGCTAGCCCGCCCAAAAATAAAAAAAAATTACAAAAATATATATAATCCAAATAATAAATCTTCTGTGCAATATTAAGTTATTAACCCATCAAATTCACATAACAATCTAAAAAACCAAATTGACTTCATTTTTCCCCAAATATCTCGAATCAAATCAACGAGATTATTAAAACTCTCGTGCAAATCGGACAAGAAAAAAATCCAAAATTTTCGGATCAGTCGGCCAGAAGCTATCGTCGGACGGAAGCCGCCTCGCTGCCACTCCCGCTGTCGAGTCTTTACCTCTCTAGCACTCGTGGCCGTCAGATCTCTGTCTCTCTCTTTCTCTCGCCGGCCTCTTTAGTTTCTCGCCGACGCCCAGGCCCAAGCCCACCGGTTGGAAGCTGCAGCAGATCCTTGTCGTCGTCGAGGTCGTCTACGACCGTTTGGTTTTGGAATTCATTTTATGTTTAAGATTTTTTATTTGTGGTAATATTAAGTTTCTTTCCTTTTTTTTTCTGTGATTGCCAAATCTTTGCAATTGTCACTGAAAGGCGGATGGATTGTTATTGAGATTTATTTATTTATTTTATTTAATGAATCGGTAATGGGTCAGGCTTTTGCTCTTCCCTTCTTGGGCCCTTAGTTTGGGCTATCATATGAAAGTCATAGATTCATATCTATAAAAGTCCTAAATTCATTATACTTTTTTTGAACAAAATATGGCAGGCTAGCCCGCGGCCCGTCTGGCCCGCCCCGCCAAAACCCGCGGCCCGCGCGGGCTAGCCCGTTTAAGCCCGCTCTTTGGCGGGCCTTCAAAATTGCAACCCAACCCACCTTTTAGGCGCGGCGGGGCGGGCTGGCCCGCGGGCCAAAGCCCATTTTGACAAGTCTAGTTCTATTTGTCAAGAAAAAGGATGGATCCATGAGAATGTGTATCAATTATCGGGATTTGAACCGATTAACGATAAAGAACAAGTATCCACTCCCAAGGATAGATGATTTGTTCGATCAGTTTAAAGGAGCTTGCGTATTTTCAAAGATAGATTTACGTTCAGGCTATCATCAACTGAAGATTAAAGAATCAGACGTAGCCAAGACTGCGTTTCGGACAAGATATGGACATTATGAGTTCGTGGTTATGCCATTTGGAGTAAGTTATGCACCAGCGGTGTTCATGGATTTAATGAACCGTGTATTCCATCAGTATTTAGATCAATTTGTTATCGTCTTTATTGATGATATTTTGGTCTATTCCAAGAGTATGGAAGAACATGAGCAACATCTAAGGGTTGTTCTTGGTACCCTTAGACGAGAGAAGTTATATGCCAAGTTCTCTAAGTGTGAGTTTTGGCTAAAGAAAGTGGCGGTTTTAGGCCATATTATCACGGAAAGAGGCATAGAAGTTGATCCTGCAAAGATTGCAGCAGTTCAGAACTGGTTAGTACCTAAGAATTCGTCTGAGGTTCGTAGTTTCCTCGGATTGGCAGGTTATTATCGTAGATTTATCGAGGGGTTTTCGAAGATTGCTCTTCCTTGGACAAATCTAACGAGAAAATCTGTGAAGTTTGAATGGACAAATCATTGTGAAGAGAGTTTCCAAAATCTTAAGAAGAAGCTTACAACAACTCCAATGCTGATTATTCCAGATCCTACTAGAAGTTTCACTATCTATAGTGATGCTTCAAAGCAGGGTCTTGGATGTGTACTTATGCAAGATGGTAAAGTTGTTGCATATGCTTCCCGACAATTGAAGCCTCAGGAGCAGAATTATCCAACTCATGATCTAGAATTGGTAGTAGTAGTTCATGCACTCAAGATTTGGAGGCATTATCTCTATGGTGGCCGGTGTGAAATATTCACTGATCACAAGAGTTTGCAATATATCTTCACACAGAAAGAGCTCAACATGCGCCAAAGGAGATGGCTAGAGCTTGTGAAAGATTATGATTGCACTATTCAATATCATCCGGGAAAAGCTAACGTTGTAGCTGATGCCCTAAGCCGTAAGGTGAAGGGTGAGTTGGCTTGTTGTATATCTCAACAGAAGCAACTCATTAAAGAGTTCGCCCGGATGCAGATTGAAGTAGTTGAGTCACTTCCTAAGGAGATTACAGGAAGTGTTAACTCGATGAACATTCAACCTATGTTGAGAGATAGAATCCGGAAGGAGCAAACTTTCGATCAATTTATTCGAAAGATAGAAGAAAAGGTTCATACTGGAGGAGTAGAGGGCTTTTACTGAGGCAGAGATGAAGCCTTAGAGTTCAGAGGCAGGATTGTTGTGCCGAAAGTCGAGGCCTTACGAAAGGAGATCTTGACAGAAGCACACAGTGCGCCTTATTTTAGCTCACCCTGGAAGCACCAAAATGTATCACGACTTGAAAAAGTCATTTTGGTGGAAAGGGATGAAGAGAGATGTAGCAGACTTTGTAAAGAAGTGTTTGGTCTGTCAGCAAGTTAAGGTCGAGCACAAGAGTCCATTAGGTCTATTACAACCACTTGAAATTCCAAAGTGGAAATGGGAAGAAGTTACCATGGATTTTGTTACCGGGCTACCTAAGTCATCTGAGCAGCATGATGCGATTTGGGTAGTAGTGGACAGATTGACGAAAGTCGAACACTTTATGCCTGTAACAATGACCATGTCAATGGACAAGTTAGCCGAGATTTATACTCGTGGAATCATTCGACTCCATGGAGTGCCTGTTACGATCATATCAGATCGAGATCCCAGATTCACTAGCAGATTTTGGGAGAGTTTGCATGAGGCAATGGGCACACAGTTAAAGTTTAGTTTGGCTTATCACCCAGAGACAGATGGTCAGTCCAAAAGGACTATTCAAACGCTCGAGGATATGCTCAGAGCTTGTATTCTGGATAGAGGTGCCAAGTGGGAGAAGTGGTTACCATTAGTAGAGTTTGCCTACAATAATAGTTACCACGCATCAATTCAGATGGCTCTTTATGAATCACTTTGTGGCCGTAAGTGTCGTTCGCCCCTTTATTGGGATGATGTTGGAGAGAGACGAGTCCTTGGTCCAAAGATGATCGAGGAGATAGTTGAGCAAGTAGTCTGGATTCGAGAAAGGCTAAAGACTGCTCAGAGTCGGCAAAAGTCTTCAGCCGATAAGCATGGAAGAGAGATGCAGTTCGAAATAAGAGATAAAGTATTCTTGAAAGTTCGACCAATGCGAGGTGTCGTTCGTTTCGGGAAGAGAGGCAAGTTGCATCCTCGTTATATAGGTCCATTTGAAGTTCTGGAAAGAGTTGGAGAAGTATCTTATCGCTTAGCTTTACCTCATGAGTTGTCAAGTGTGCATAATGTTTTTCACGTATCGATGTTACGTGCATACGTGTGCGATCCAGAGCATGTGCTTCAGAACAATGAGATTCAGATTCAGCCCGATCTAACTTACGAGGAACAGCCGGTAGCAGTTTTGGACCAAAAGGTTCATCGACTCAGGAAGTAAGATATTCCCCTCGTTCGTATTAGATGGAATCGCCACGGAGAGTCAAATGCCAATTGGGAGCGGGAGGCTGATATTAGAGCTCGTTTTCCAGACTTTGAGTTTTGATATGTACTCAGAAGGTATGTATCTCAGTTTCAGTATTTCCGAGGGCGGAAATAGTTTTAAGGAGGGTAGATTGTAATATCCCTATCAGTTATTAATAAAGTATCAGTAGTTGTTCCAAAATTTGATTAATTTCGAGACTCAGTATTCAGTTATAAGTTCGAAATTAAGAGTTTTTCAAGGAACAAGCCACACGAGTCGTGTGAAATGAGCCACACGAGTCGTGTGAAATGAGCCACACGAGTCGTGTGAAGCCACACGAGTGGTGTGAGAGGATGAGGAGATGAAAGTTAGCTTCGGCTTTTTCACACGAGTCGTGTGGCGCCACACGAGTCGTGTGACATAGCCACACGAGTCGTGTGAGGTCACACGAGTCGTGTGACATGCCACACGAGTCGTGTTGCCGACAGTAAGGTTTGATTATTGAGAATCCGATTGTGATCTCAACCAGAGGCCATTTTTGATGATTAATTATGTTTTGATGAGAATACAAGTTAATCATAAAATAGTTTATGATTAATTAAGTTTATAAGTTTAAATTGTTTATTTTGTTCATTCTTCACTCCATTATGATGTCTTGCCAATTTGTGCCTATAAATAGAGGCCTAAAAATCAGAGTTCTCACACCAAAGATAAGTACCAAAATTTATATAAGAGTGTAAGAAAGATAAGTAGTAGAAATTGTGGAGAAGTGAAGAATTTAGAAGTGAAGAATCAAGTTACGATTCTAGCAAGAAGGAGGTAATTTACTTATCTTAAAAGTTTTATGCTTAAGTTCATGCTTTGATAATGAGTTTAAATGTTAATAAGTATGTATATCATGATTGAGAGGTTAAATTTATAATTGATCATATGGATATAAAGAGTTAAAGTTGTTCAAGATCAATTATATGATATATGTGCTTGATTTGATGAGATGTTGATAAAGATATGAATAAGCTGGAAGAGTATGATTTAAATGAATGATTCTTATGTAAAAGAGGAGTACATGAGAACAAGAATTAAGTAATTTGACACAGTATAGCTTGAGTTATGAATTTTTTAAGATGAACATGCAAGATGAATTTTATGTTCACTATGACTTTAAATTCTAATAACTTGATGTATATGCATGCCAAAATTATGAAATTTTTATGACATGTCTAACTATGAGTTAAGATTATGACTGTTAAATTTCATGATTTAAAGATGAGAAATGAATAAGTTAATATAACACGATGGCATACATGTAAAGATGAGTGTATATGCAAGAATGTTCATGATATGTTCAAGTTGTTAAAGTAAGATTATTATGAACAATTCTCATATAAGTGATGAAAAAATTGACAAAGTTATAGATTAATATGTTGAGTATGCAATTTTATAAAGATTGTTTTAAATCTCACATATTAATATCATGATTAAAAGTTGAGTGTGATTTGAGTTTATTTTCACTTTCAAGTTAATTAAGTGAAAAATGAGTATAAGCCAATATATAAGATTTGGGAGATATGATATATGATGAGTTAAGTATTTGATTGAGTAAAAGATCAAGAAAAGTTAAGTTTGAGAAATAGCATGAATATTGAAATTTTATAAGATTTGGATGAGTTATCCGAAAGAGTTGAGAATCCGAGCATTTTATTGAGTATACGAGCATAGTACTTAGTATATTTGTTTATATATTTTTATGTAGCTTGAGGAGTTAGCTACTCGAGATCAACACTTACGATTTTTCAAAGGAGAAAGGTGGGGACCCAGACTGGGTATTACATTGAGTATAATATTGATATCATGTCCGAGGTATGTATACAGTTTAAGTTTCTACGCTTGGGATGAGGAGGCATTCAGTTGTCTCAGAGTATATCCTAAGTTCTAATGGAGGCCGCTTGAGTTGCCTTGAGAAATATCCATCAGATTGTGCACAAGTATCCGATCAGATATCGACCAGATTCAGTTTAAGTTACTGGAACAGATTTCCAGTCCAGATATATATACCAAAGATCATGATATTGTATTATTATTGCTGTTTACTTTAGTATGGGTGTTTTTCGGGGTACAAGAGGATCAGTACTCACCCCCATTGTGTTTTACAGGTAACAGGGTCAGGCCAGAGGTGTGAGCTCGAGATGTGGTGGTGGTGGTCGTGCACTTATTTCATGTGGACATTTATTAAGTATTTGATATGTCTGTATAATAAACCACGTTTTTAAGTATTTTTGCTATGCATATTAAGTATTGAACTTGCATTTTTAATAAATTTCAGATTTCAAGTTTTTACCATTTCGAGAAGTATGAATATGGTACAGTTAAATGCAAGTTTAAAGGAAATCTGTTTTCTTTATGTCTAGAGAAGTATTAGACAAAAAGTTTAAAGACAAACGGATTTTCAAGAAGATGAGTTTGAGTAGCATCCCGAGTTGGTCGCAAAATATTTCGACAGAGTTATAAGTATTTTTGAAGTAAAAGTTGCAAAAAATTACTCTGATGAGTGGGGTGTTACAATACAGATATGTTTGTCCATTATTATCTCAGTTATGAATCTTATTGATATTGTACAAGAAACCGATAATATAATTTTCTGTGCGACGACGCCACGCTATATTATCTTCAATGTGAATAACATGTCAAAGTATGCATTGTCGTATTCAGAAAGATAAAATATGACACTTCCGACTAATTTCGATTCTCATGTAAAACTAGAATTTGGTTTAAACTAAAGTGAAGCTTTTAGCATACCAACCAACAAATCTCACCAGTAGCACGCTGCCCGTCAGTCGCTCTCGGCTCTCGCCTTCCATCACACTCAGCTCTCGTCGTCCTCACTTGTCCCTGGCTGAGGTCGTCATGGCCCTCCGTGCCATCGTCAACAATGCGTGCATTTGTTGATTCATGATTGTGTTTAACGGGATAATAATCTGCTTTTGGCTGTGTTTATGTTGTAATGGTTGAATGCGTGAATAAGTGCATTGAGATGTGACTTTATGCTAATAGAAGTAAGCTTATTCGTTTACCCTAAAAAAAGCACTTCGTTCGAGGTCTTTTCGGGTCACTCTAATGTATGACTGAGGCACGTTTTGAGTTGACATATACATGCCTATTTGCTTCCTAACAAGAATTGTCTTGCTTTCCTTATAGTTTTTCCTCAATTTATTAATCACCTTAGAAATCAAATGTACATAGTGTTTGTTGTAAATTGTAATAACAGTGTTCAACATTACTGATAATTTTTGCTTAGTACAAAATCTCTTGAACTGATAACAACCTGTTCTCCGGAGAACTGAGGTCTGGTCCTCCCTCAGATCGTCTTTGATTCCAAATTTTCAACAAAATTATTTTACTTTTTTAAGACAATTGAACTGATTGATCATTCATATGACTTCATGTTGGCCTGATCAGGTGGGAGACCAAATAATGGCTTGCCTCAGTCTTTACTCAGACCGAGCAACATTTATTCAAGAAGTATTGTTTTGGTTAATAGAAAATTGCATGTTTTGTTCTCAAGGCATAGTTGGTTTGGTTTCCATAATTCATTTTCAGGGTCCTACTACAACTTGGTGTTTACAATCCTGATGATTGATACTTTTTTTCCCCTCTTTTTTCCCTCTTACCTTGGCCCATTCCAAAATGTTTTTTTCTTGCCCTTGATGTCCCATTGAACATTTCCCTTGACAATAAAAAAGTAACAGGCCAACAACAAATTTATTTGGGACATTTTTCCAGTTCTTATTGTATGGACTAATTTTGCAACTTTTAGGCCAAAAAATTCGCTATCTAAATCTTATGGACGCAAAATTTCGCTATTTGGGACATCTTATGTGCAAACTTATCTCGACTTCAAGAATGCAATACAGGTTCATATGGAACACGAAATGCAATGATCACCTGCTTACTTACAGTGACATTAAGAATGCAATACTGATTCATATTGAACGTGTTTATGCTCATTTTTCAATTACTAGTGTTAGGATTTTGAATTTGACCACGCGTCGCAATGCGGCAAAACTATAATTTGTATTTTTCCTCAATTAACCTCTACTAACTAGTAGTAACGGCAAGTAAGGGTTGATCTCACGAGGAGTGTGAATCAAATCGTGAATTTTCTCGTATTAATTAAATTATAAAAGTAATAAAAGATAGGGGATTTTGAATTTAACTAAATTAACTAAAATCCTAATAAAGCAAATAATATCTGAACAATGACAATAAAAATAAAAATAAATAAATGAAGAGAACTTTCTATTTCACGGTTCCGTCTTCACCCTCGACCGACTCGTCTAATCAATTTTTGGTATCAAATCTCGCTATCTTATGGAATTACTGGCCCTAGGCAACGACACAGTCTGTTACCCGAATTTTTCCTTAATTTTAATTTAATCGCGAGACGCTCTACGATTACACCTGACTTCTTGTATAGTCCAGAAAAATGTTTTCAAGATTTAATACAATTAGCCGCTTTTACGAATTAGAAAAATAGGCAAGACTAAGTAGTGAACTCAATCGCATTCGTTCACTTAAATAGGCCCTGTTATCCATGGTAGTTACCGTCTTCCGGTAGCCTCTAATGAATTAAACACAACAACAATTACGGATTGAAGGTCTAATTCAGCTGTAGATATGAAAAGCCTAATCTAGGTGATCAATCTAAATAAGACTCAGCACATCATGGTTAATTATTCAAATAACACAACTGTGGAGCTTTTATTGGGATAAGGCCTTCCAGTTTAAGCTTTAAACAATTCCAAAAAGATATTGAAACCATCAACCATATAAATCAATCAAAACATCGTCAATAGTAAGGTTCGACTTCCCCGAAACTAGAAATAAAAACTACTCTAACATAATAAATTAAAAGAAAAATAGATAAAGGAGAGAGATTAATTATCTCCCTTCGTCTCGCTCGTCCTCTGTCTTGCGTAAAATAATTTCCCTGCTCTGTTGCGGCTCTCGCTAAAGAAAATAAAATCCCTGGCTTGCGTATATATGTATCCTTCTCTTTTTAATACGTGTGAGTGGCTTTTTATTTCCTCCCAATAAATCCTATGAGTGTTGCCGTCCTTTTTCAATTGCTGTCGTTTCTTCAAATTAATTCCCTCTTCCAAGCAAATAAATGCCTTATAACTTAACCTCATTGGGCCTAACTGAAATGGGCCCAATATGTTGATTTTAAATCTCTCTCGTCTTGTTGCCGTGAGTGATCTCTCAATTATAGGGTTAATTGCACCAAACCCCCCTGTATTATACTAAATCTACGTGTTATCCCCCTCTATTGTAAAAATTGCGTCAAACCCCCTTGTATTGTACTTTTCCCAGCATACGCTCCCCAACTTACGTCTGGGTGCTAACACCGTTACATTTTTGTCAAACATCCCGTTATGCCCTTGTCATTTGAGAAGTCGTACCCATTTTGAAGCAAAAATATTCCAGCTTTGAAATCGTTCTCTCTCTCTCTCTTCTGTCTCTCTCTCCCCGAAAAAATCCCAAATTTCTTCACCATGATTGTCCAAAATTTTGCTGATTTCCAACTATTAATTTGTAAAAGTATCGATGGCGCATAACAGATCTGTTATTTATCTTCAATGTTGAAGCCGATTGAGGAGTATATTTCGATATTCCAAAGCTAGTTTCCTCTTTGCAGCGAAATTATTACTTCTCGAAGACATATATCGGTGGCGCATAAGGTACTTTTCAAATCCTCGACGATTAAAGCTTATTACATCAAAAGCCGATAGTTGCATTCCTGAAATTAGGGTTCTTATGCTATGTGTTTTCGAGAATAAGATTTTCGGTCAAGTGAAGTGTCGTGTTTCTGATTTTAAAATTGGGGAAAGTCGATTGCTTCATATGGGAAATTCTGAAAAGTTGATATCTTCTGATTTGAAAATTAGGGTTTTTCGATTTCAAAATTAGGGTTTTTTGATTTGAAAATTAGGGTTTTCTAATTTAGAAATTAGGGAGTTTCGATAGCTTCATTTTGAAAGTAGAGAAAGTCGATATCTTCTGATTTAAAGATTAGGGTTTTGCGATTTGAAAATTAGGGTTTTTCGATTTGAAATTTAGGGTTTTTTGATTTGAAATTTAGAGTTTCCTAATTTGAAAATTAAGGAGTTTCGATAGCTTCATTTTGAAATTAGAGAAAGTCGATAGCTTCTGATTTGGATGTTAGGGTTGTTAGTCAATTTCATGCTATTCATTTTTAAATTAGGGCTTTCTGATTTGGGAATTGGGGTTATTTTTTTTATATTGTCTGTAGGCTTTCTGTAGCTTCTGATTTGGAAGTTAGGGTTGTGTGATGTGTCTTTGTTCTTTGTTTAATGTAAAAGTTATTGATGCTGTTTGTAGGGTCCTTTTGTGATATGGTATTGGTTGTTTGTTTAATTGTGGTCCCTGAGTTCATATTTTTATCATATCATACTTGTTGATTTGCAGAATATGGCTATTGTATTTGATGTTAGAGTTGGTGGGGAGATAAAATATCATCCATTTGCGCACTACTTTGGTGGTCTAAGAGTTGCAGTTGACTACTATGATGTGGACAGGTTGTCCATGTTTGAGCTGATGGATGTGTACAGGCAGGCAGGTGGCAAATCATCCGTTGTGGAAATTTATTCACACAAGCCTGGAAAAACTCTACAAACAACAAAGAAGTTCATGAAGATTGCCAGTGACAGTGATATTTTGAAGTTGGTGAAGAAGTATACAGGGGAATATGTCATCCCACTTGATGGGTCTACTTCCAGATCTGGAGTAAACCGGTTGTTGTGAGCTCCGATCTGTTTGAACCGCCTTCAAATCGTTGCTAGACCGCCGCAAACACCTGCAAGAACCCTATGTCGGGAGAGGTCCCGGCGTCGGGCCTCCGACGCTCAAGTCAGTAAATAGAGGAGAGGAAGATGAAGCTCTGTAATGTAGAGCTGTAATGCATGTAGAAATGCATAGAATGTGGGGGAGAAAGCTGCTCTTAGAGAGCAGCAGCAGCAGAGAGATGGAAAGTGTGTAGAATGAGTAGAGGTTAGGGTTTAGGGTTACCTCATTCCCTTTATATAGAGGGAACTACTTGCTTGAAGTACCCAAAATGCCCCGGTCGGTTTACCTGAAGTGTCCAAAATGCCCTGGTAGGTTGCATTCCATCTACCTCCTAGTCAGCTCAAGATTCCTTCTTATTCAATTATTGCCTCTCTCTTATAGTCACAGAGAAGTCTAGTAGCGGAGACCTCTAGTCACGGAGACGTCTAGTAGCGGAGAGGTCTAGTAGCGGAGACCTCTAGTCACAGAGACGTCTAGTAGAGAAGACATCTAGTAGCGGAGACCTCTAGTCACAGAGACGTCTAGTAGAGAAGACGTCTAGTAGCGGAGAGGTCTAGTAGCGGAGACCTCTAGTAACAGAGACGTCTAGTAGCGGAGATGAGCTCTAGCTCCTCTTGTCTAGTCGAGACGAGATGATCTCTAGTAGGTCGAGACGATATGACCTCTCGCAAGTCTAGCAGGTCGAGACGAGTCTAGCAAGTCGAGATGACCTCTGGCAAGTCTAGCAGGTCGAGATGAGTCTAGCAAGTCGAGATGACCTCTAGAAGGTCTAGCAGGTCGAGATGACCTCTGGCAAGTCTAGCAGGTAGAGATGAGTCTAGCAAGTCGAGATGACCTCTAGCAGGTCTAGCAGGTCGAGATGAGTCTAGCGGGTCGGGGTGACCTCTACTTATCTTCTTAGAGCAGCTCGACCTTCTCATACTCAGTCACAGAGAGCATGTCTACTTCTCATACTTAGTCGTGTGAAGCTTGTCATACTCAGTCACAGAGAGCATGTCTACTTCTCATACTTAGTCGTGTGGAGCTTCTCATACTCAGTTACAGAGAGCATGTCTATTTCTCATACTTAGTCGTGTGGAGCTTCTCATACTTAGTCACAGAGAGCATGTCTACTTCCCATACTTAGTTGTGTGGAGCTTCTCATACTCAGTCACAGAGAGCATGTCTACTTCCGATACTTAGTCATGTGGAGCTTCTCATACTCAGTCACAGAGAGCATGTCTACTTCCATACTTAGTCGTGTGGAGCTTCTCATACTCAGTCACCGAAAGCATGTCTACTTCCCATACTTAGTCATGTGGAGCTTCTCATACTCGGTCACCGAGACCTTCAAGTCTCGTCTAGACCTCCTCAGGCTGCTCTTCCTCGGTTTCGCTCGGACCTCTTCATACTTGACTCCGGTTCACAAGTATGGCTATATCATCTAGTCCCCCCCAAAACTTACTTTACAGCGACTCAAGCTGTAGAGTAAGGCCAATAGTCTGGGAATTCTAGCATTAATCAGAGTTTGCAGTATTTGAATGGACGTCTTCGTCCCCTCGTAATCCTGTGTATTTTTTATTCGTAGGTTTTTCTGACTCGATGGCTCGAAATTGCCAGGCTTTAGCATGTATCTTGTTTCCACGTGTAGGATTAGTCAAAATTATTAGTTTCCATGGGCCCAACTCATTAGGCCCAACTCAAATGCTCAACACCTCTTTTCTTTCTCCTCTTCTTCACAATTAGTCTTTCTCATTATGTCGAGTTCTTTGAGAATCGTCTCTAAGTTCACACCGGTTCTTCCCCCGATTTCCTTCTCGACTTGCGATTTTACAGGTTTTCCAATTTCGCTTTCCTCCCCTCGCGATTCTCTTCTCGCGATTTTATTTCTCGCAATTTCTCTCAAATTTATGATGCACTTTTTGGCACGTTAGTCAACCTGGGTAGATCTATTCTTCACTCGCAATTTCTCTAGTTCTCGATCTCGCAATTTCAGTCACGAATTTTTTCCAGCTCGCGCTTGCGATTTCACTCACGGACTTCTTGTCGACTCGTGATTGCGATTTTTCCCTGATTCTCATTGCACAATTCGAGATTCGTTACTGCTCGTGATTTTCTCCCAATTCGCGATGGGTTAGTCGCGATTTCTTGGTCGCGGTTGCTTCACGATGCCTTGGTCGCGATTTGCTATTGCTCGTCATCTTCCCAAGTCGAGGTTTACTTGCTCGCTGTCCAGGAGCCGCGATTTTCTATTGCTCGTCATTTTTATTCTTCCTTAATTTTTGTCGGGCAAGCCGAGATCCACTATGGTCGTCATTTTTCCCTAATTCTCGATGTCTTGATGTGCCTTTTATGCCTAGTCGCATTTTTCCACCGAGGTGCATCAAGATCTCGATTCAATCGATTTGCGATTTCCTCAATTTGCGAGGTGTTGGTCGCGATTTGTCAGTTGGGGGCCTTGGGGCTGCTGCCAGACTCATGATTGTTCTATTCACGTTTTCTCCTGATTTGAGATGTACTCATCGCGATGTGCTGGCTGCGAGTGTGTTCTCTTGGCCATGGGTTTGTCGCTATTTTCCACATTCCTGAGAGGTAAGTCGTCTCTGATGTGATGCTAGTCGAGTTCTGTTAATCGTGAGGCATCAAACATGACGTGCGTTAGTCGCGATTTCCCCAGATCTCTGAAAGGTTGGTTGCTTTTTTGGTTTTCCTGTATTCCACTCTTCTGATCATATTTTTTCTTGATTTGTGTTGCTGGTTGCGATGTGTTAATAGCGAAGTGTTAATCGCATTTGTAATGTTCGTTTTCTTGTGAATCTTACACGAATTGATGTGCCAGTCACATCTTTCTTTAACTCATTTCTTTTCTGCTCGTGTTTTTCTGATTTGTGATGTACTAGTTGCGACGAATTAGTCGCGGTGTGAATTGCTCATTTGTTTCCTGATACTCCTGCTAGCTGTGATTTTCCTTTGCGACGTGAGGGCTTCTCTTTCTCTTTGCGATATATACTATCGCCTTTTGTGTTCATTAGGTTGTTTCATGCTTCTGCTTGCGAGTATGTTAACCATGATTTCTTCTTTTCATTGCTGTGTTTATTGATGTGACAGGAGTTTGGTTTGAATAACCATGGGTCGCGACAGATAAGTCACGGTATATTTAGCCTGTTAGCTGGTTCTCTGCTTGCGATATATTATTTTGCTGGCATATGTCTATTTGCATTATGTTGATCTGCTCCCTTCAATTATGTGTTCAAGTCGTTCTTCAATTCTCTGTGATTGATTCATGTTCTTGACTGGCTGTATCTGATCCTGTTTAGTTTATGCATCTGCTCGCAGCTATAATAGTGATGGCTCACAATGCATTTTGCCATACTGCTCAAGGCTTTGATATCAACTCGCAGCTCACATTTCGTAGCACGCAACTCATGCCAACTTGCAATTCGCAACTCGCAGTCGTAGCTCATTCCTACCTTCCCCCGTTGACTCATTGCTCACCGAGGCTTACTTTTGGGAGTGATTTCAGTAGTTTGATTATTTTTGAAGTCATGTAGGGTTTAAATGACCGTATAAACAATTCATGTATGATTGTTGTTGCTCTTTACTAAGGTCGCGAAGACCATAATATTTTTACTCTTCTTTTTGCTGGAGGTTGCGATCACCCATATGTATTTGTACTTGCATTATGCTCTCTGATTATTTGTGATGTGTTGGTAGCTTGTTCTTGTTAGATATCTTCAACAGAGTTGTTAGGTCGTGAAGACCATCTATTTTATCATGTAGTCGCCATGACCATTAAGTTGTGCTGACTACTTTGTTAGGTCGAGATGACCTCTAGCACCTCCATTGTCAAGTCGAGACGAGCTCTTGCTCCTCTTTTGTTAGGTCGAGATGACCTTCTAGCTCCTCCTCTGTCACGTCTAGATGAGCTCTTGCTCCTCTATTGTTAAGTCGAGACGACCTCTAGTAAGTCTAGCAGGTCGAGATGACCTTCTAGCTCCTCCTCTGTCACGTCGAGACGACCTCTAGTAGGTCGAGATGAGCTTCTAGCTCATGTTAGTTCCCTTTTGTGAATCAATTCTCCCATTCTGCTTTTTATCCTTAATACTATCCTCGCCCAACCCAGCTTGAGAATTGTTCAAAGTTGGAATCAGCGAGCAACTCTAGGCAACGTAGAGCAGTTTAACATAGAAAAATTTCAATTCACGACCTCGCCCAACCCAGCTTGCGAGCTGTTCAAAGTTGGAATCAACGAGCAACTCTAGGCAGCTTAGAGCAGTTTAACTTAGAAAAATTTTCAATTCACGACTTCGCCCAACCCAGCTTGCGAGCTGTTTCAAAGTTGGAGACCACTCAGCTCTTCAAATGCCTTAATCATGGTGGATTTTGATTTCAAACACTTGCTCAACCCAAGTCTAGGATTGTTCAAAACAAGTGACCACCCAGCTTTTCAAAAGCTTTAATCATGGTGGGTTTTGATTTTAAACACTTGCCCAACCCGAGTCTAGGATTGTTCAAAACAAGTGACCACCCAGCTCTTCAAAAGCCTTAATCATGGTGGATTTTGATTTCAAACACTTGCTCAACCCAAGTCTAGGATTGTTCAAAACAAGTGACCACCCAACTTTTCAAAAGCCTTAATCATGGTGGGTTTCAATTTCAAACACTTGCCCAACCCAAGTCTAGGATTGTTCAAAACAAGTGACCACCCAGCTTTTCAAAAGCCTTAGTCATGGTGGAGTTTTGATTTCAAACACTTGCTCAACCCAAGTCTAGGATTGTTCAAAACAAGTGACCACCCAGCTTTTCAAAAGCCTTTATCATGGTGGATTTGAGATGATCGACTTCGTAGTCGTCTTCAACTTCGTAGCTGTTTTAGAAACTTAAGTCAATTCTCTCTTGTAGACTTAGACTCCTTTGGATTTAGAGCTAGGCCTCTCTAGCCATGATTGCATATAAGTCTCATTTAGTTGTATATAAGTCGCGAAAGTCGCTCTTCCACCTAACTGCAGGTCTCTATGTCGTCCATAGTGATCTCAACTCGTCATGAGTGCCTCTAGATCGTCCAGAGTGGTTCCAACTCGTCATGAGTGCCTCTAGATCGTCCAGAGTGATCTCAACTTGTCATGAGTGCCTCTAGATCGTCCAGAGTGATTCCAACTTGTCATAAGTGCCTCCAAATCATCCAGAGTGATCCCAACTCGTCATGAGTGTCTCTAGGTAGTCCAGAATGACCCCAACTCGTCATGAGTGTCTCTAGGTAGTCCAGAATGACCTCAACTCGTCATGAGTGTCACCAGGTAGTCCAGAATGACCCCAACTCGTCATGAGTGTCCCTAGGTAGTCCAGAATGATCCCAACTCGTCATGAGTGTCACCAGGTAGTCCAGAATGACCCCAACTCGTCATGGGTATCTCTAATTACTGATTTCTCCATATTTCTTTGACCTTCACCAAGTGCAAATAACTGGCTCTTCCCTCCAGGGGTGAAGGTAGCTCCTCTTCCATATGCGCTCATGACGGCGCGTGAGAATCAAACAGTAGCAACCCCTTTACAGAGATAAAAAAACTCAAGGTTGAGAACCACTAGTGGTTTCCTTCCTTTTCATATCCCCCACAACTCCTCACTCAAATTCCTCTACACACTTCCCTTCTCAACCATCTCAGACAGATCAGAACTAGGTGCAAAGCTCTTAGTTCCTTCAAGAACTCCCTACAGACGGCGCCAAATGATGGGTCTACTTCTAGATCTGGAGTAAACCGGTTGTTGTGAGCTCCGATCTGTTTGAACAGCCTTTAAATTGTTGTTAGACCGCCGCAAACACCTGCAAGAACCCCACGCCGGGAGAGGTCCCGGCGTCGGGCCTCCGACGCTCAAGTCAGTAAATAGAGGAGAGGAAGATGAAGCTCTGTAATGTAGAGCTGTAATGCATGTAGAAATGCATAGAATGTGGGGGAGAAAGCTGCTCTTAGAGAGCAGCAGCAGCAGAGAGATGGAAAGTGTGTAGAATGAGTAGAGGTTAGGGTTTAGGGTTACCTCATTCCCTTTATATAGAGGGAACTACTTGCTTGAAGTACCCAAAATGCCCCGGTCGGTTTACCTGAAGTGTCCAAAATGTCCTGGTAGGTTGCATTCCATCTACCTCCTAGTCAGCTCAAGATTCCTTCTTATTCAATTATTGCCTCTCTCTTATAGTCACAGAGAAGTCTAGTAGCGGAGACCTCTAGTCACGGAGACGTCTAGTAGCGGAGAGGTCTAGTAGCGGAGACCTCTAGTCACGGAGACGTCTAGTAGAGAAGACATCTAGTAGCGGAGGCCTCTAGTCACAGAGACGTCTAGTAGAGAAAACGTCTAGTAGCGGAGAGGTCTAGTAGCGGAGACCTCTAGTAACAGAGACGTCTAGTAGCGGAGATGAGCTCTAGCTCCTCTTATCCAGTCGAGACGAGATGATCTCTAGTAGGTCGAGACGATATGACCTCTCGCAAGTCTAGTACGTCGAGACGAGTCTAGCAAGTCGAGATGACCTCTGGCAAGTCTAGCAGGTCGAGATGAGTCTAGCAAGTCGAGATGACCTCTAGAAGGTCTAGCAGGTCGAGATGACATCTGGCAAGTCTAGCAGGTCGAGATGAGTCTAGCAAGTCGAGATGACCTCTAGCAGGTCTAGCAGGTCGAGATGACCTCTAGCAAGTCTAGCAGGTAGAGATGAGTCTAGCAAGTCGAGATGACCTATAGCAGGTCGAGATGAGTCTAGCGGGTGGGGGTGACCTCTACTTATCTTCTTAGACCAGCTCGACCTTCTCATACTCAGTCACAGAGAGCATGTCTATTTCTCATACTTAGTCGTGTGAAGCTTGTCATACTCAGTCACAGAGAGCATGTCTACTTCTCATACTTAGTCGTGTGGAGCTTCTCATACTCAAACGACCCGCTCTCGCCGCGTGAGCAGCTCGAGCAGTTCGCCGACAGCTGACGGGTTCGGGGCTGGGACCCCCGCGCCCAGCCCTCAGAGCCAATCCTTTTCTCAAGGTTACGGATCCATTTTGTCGACTTCCCTTGCCTACATTGTTCCATCGACCAGAGGCTGTTCACCTTGGAGACCTGATGCGGTTATGAGTACGACCGGGCGCGGACGGCACACGGTCCTCCGGATTTTCAAGGGCTGCCGGGGGCGCACCGGACACCACGGGACGTGCGGTGCTCTTCCAGCCGCTGGACCCTACTATTTCTCATACTTAGTCGTGTGGAGCTTCTCATACTTAGTCACAGAGAGCATGTCTACTTCCCATACTTAGTTGTGTGGAGCTTCTCATACTCAGTCACAGAGATCATGTCTACTTCCGATACTTAGTCATGTGGATCTTCTCATACTCAGTCACAGAGAGCATGTCTACTTCCATACTTCGTGTGGAGCTTCTCATACTCAGTCACCGAGAGCATGTCTACTTCCCATACTTAGTCATGTGGAGCTTCTCATACTCGGTCACCGAGACCTTCAAGTCTCGTCTAGACCTCCTCAGGCTGCTCTTCCTCGGTTTCGCTCAGACCTCTTCATACTTGACTCCGGTTCACAAGTATGGCTATATCACCACTATACTTTGAAGATTTGCTAGGCCCTATACAACAATTGAACATTGAGGGGAATCTGATGGATGCACAAGAACATATCCCACTTCTTGAATATCCACAGACTGAAGAGGATATTCTAATTGACATGTATTGTGATCCAAAAACATCACCACAACAGAGTGATAAAGAAGCACAAGAAGAGGATGATTTGCAATCAGTTGAAGAAGAACAAGATGCTGTTGGTGAGGTGGATCCTACAGAAGATGGTGATGGTGATGATGTTGGTCCTCAAGAGGTGGATTCTACAGAAGAGAGACATGATGCTAGTTCACATGATGGTACTGGTCAAAGAGATGAGCCATTTAATGAAGCTGAAGCACAGCATGGTGAAGATAGATCTCAAACAGTTGGCCAAGAGTATGAACAACAAGCTGAGGGGGCAGACTAACAAGCTAAGGGGGCAGAACAACAAGATGAGGGGGCAGAACATCATTTTGGAGATTCAGAGGATTCAGAGTATGAACCTGAAGAAGGTAATGGTGAGTCCTCTGAATTATTTGAATGGGAATTGGAAGATCTAGAAGGCTCTGATGATGATGACATATTCCAACAGAGGGGTCATGATCATGCTAAGAAGTTACACAAGAGGGCAAGAGAATGGAGAAACAAAGAAGAAAGCAGAAAAAAAAAAAGCAAGAGAAGAAGCTGAAGGTTTCAAAAGGGCTAGAGAAGAAGATTGGTATAGTGAGGCTGAGGATGATGACAACTGCTTTGAAGAGCCTGATGAATGGAATGATAGTACTGATATGTCAAGGTTTGAGCTGAAAGTTGGTCAGAAATTCCCATGCAGAGCAAAATTCAAGGATGTGATTAGAGATTGGTCTGTTAGAAAAGGCTATGATTTGAAGTTTCCCAAGAATGAAGCCATGCTCATCACAGAACAATGCAAAAGTTGGTGTGACTGGTCCTTGAGGGCCTCAATTATTGGAGGTTTGTCCACTTTTCAGATCAAGACTTTGAAAGGAAAACACACATGTTCCTACAGGACTGAAAACACACAGGCAGACTACAAATATCTTGGGAAGAGGATGGTAGATACTCTGAGGGACAATCCTAGTGAGAGTTTGGCAAGTTTGAAAAATAAAATCAAGAGGCATTGTGGGGTTGATGTCAGTCTGCACAAGGCATACAGGGCCAAGGTGTATGCCTTTCTCTATTGAAGGTTGACTATGGGAAACAATATAAGAGGCTGTATGACTACTGTTCTACAGTACGCAAGCACAATCCTGCTAGTTCTCTAATACTGAAGGTGAACAATGATTTTTCACCTCCAAAGTTCATGAGGATGTATGTTTGCTTAACTGCATTGAGACAAGCATTTTTGACTGGTTGTATGCCAATTATAGGGCTTGATGGATGTTTTCTGAAGACTCTCCATGGTGGTCAACTACTTTCAGCAATTGGTAGGGATGGCAATGATAATATGCTACCAATTGCAATGGCATATGTTGAAGTTAAGAAGACAGATTCTGGGAGGTGGTTTCTTGAAAGGCTACTGAGAGATGTATATCCACACAGGGAGAAGAAATGGACATTTGTTTCCGATAGACAGAAGGGTTTGCTTGAAGCTGTGAGTGAAATTGAGGGGGCAGAACACAGATATTGTTTGAAGCATATGTACAACAATTTTAAACAGAAGTGGGGGGATCTAGATTTAAGAAAATGGTTTTGGAAGGCAGCTAGCACTTATAATATGAAGGAGCATCTGAGGTGCATGAACCAAATCCAAAGACTTGTTCCTAAGAAGGATGGAAAGGTCACTCCATTTGAATGGCTGAAAGCTGTCCCTAAAGAACACTGGGCAAGGTGTTACTTCTCTTCTAATGCTGTTTATGATGTCATTGTCAATAATATCTCTGAGTCTTTCAACAATTATATTTTGGAAGCCAGGAACATGCCTATTATAGACATGTTTGAATGGATCAGAAGAAGGCTGATGGCAAGGATCCAAGTGAAGAGAGCAGGAATAGAAAAATACTCAGAGGAAATTTGTCCAAACACAGTAAGGAAAATTGAAGAGCAAAGGGAGTTCAGCAGGAATTGTTTCCCTACTTGGGCTGGAGAAGACAAGTATGAGGTGGTTCATGGTGTAAATAGCCATTGTAACGCACCGTTTTATTTTTAAAGAACTTATCGAATTAATTAATAAGAATCAGAGTTTTTTTTTAAAAAAAAAAAATCCAATTTAAAACACTTGTCGAGAAACGGGCGCTACTTACTAACAACAACAAACAACACACATCCAACACGTCAAGGAACCTACACAGGCTCGAGCTAACGATATAACAAATCCCATAAAACATAAGTCTCAAAAACCATTTCAAAAGGTCTAGCATTATTCAAGGTTCAACCAACTTAACAAAGTTCAAAAGGTGAAAGTAGTAAACAAATAATCCAAGTGCAATAGCAAATAAATAAATATTCAGTTTATACGGAAGCATAGGTTTTCAACACATAATGACCACCATCTCGCTCGTCCTACGCCACCGCCTCCAGCTCGTCTCAACCTAAAACAAAGGAAGAGAGAAAAACAACAAGAAAATAATGGGGGTGAGCATAACCAACAAACTCACCATTATCGCACAGTATATCTCGCATAACATTTTAAACCATCATAACCACAGTATTCAGTATGCATAGAATCCAACAGTCTAACTCCCTACTTGGCCCTATCGCAAACCTCCTATGTATATACAACAACCTTCCGATCACACACGGCAAGGAAGTAACTGGAAACCTTCCCATCACCGAATGGCTACGGGCCTGGGATCCTTTCCAGGAGACAGTAGAGATGTTTTTCCCATTCACGAATATCATACGGACCTGGGCGTCACCTCTCCGAATCTACGGGCCGATGACCTCTCACTGTTTATGCATTCCTCAAAGGCACTAACATACGGGACACTTAGACTAGGGTTCTCACGCATACATCATTTTTCAAAACAAAGCATTTATACGAAATATTAAGTGCGATAAATATGGAATACATCATAAATGTACCCACCTGATAGCAGCAACAGTTCAAAGAATCACAAATCCAGAAACGAGGCGAGGTCAACACCTCTTAGACACCTACATTAAGTCAAGATCCTATAATCAATATCTATCTCGACATAAATCGAAAATCACAAGACAGACCTAGTCGAACACGTTTCGACTAAGTAGTTCGTGAAGTCCTGTGGATGTTGGAACACTAAGACTCGGCACTAAACTCGACCAAACCACATAAGGGAGTTCACACAAATCCATCTAAGGATTGACCAAGTCAAACACACATAAAAACCAAAAAGCAAGTCGATCCAAATCTTCCATATAACAATTATGCTCGAAAATTGAATCATTTAATCGCATGAAAATAGATGGTCGAGCTACCCAACGAATTAAAAGCTCTGAAAATTTACATAAAATTTCATCTCCCAGAAACATGTAAAACCACAAAGTTTCAGCTTTAAACTCGAAATATCCTAATTTATAAAATTCAAACAAAATATCAGCAAAAAGGGCACATTAATTCATACTCAAACTTAATGAATGAATCTGATCTTGAAAATTTTACACAGCAATATACAGTGTGCTCAAGTTCATGTATAAAAATCTCAGCCTTAAATGATAACTGCTGCTATTTTTAAAAATTCACACGAGCAACAGCAGTTTATCAAATTTAAATCCAAACTGAATCTAAACGGACTCCAAAAATTCTCATCTTTTGCAAACATGACCAAACACACAAAATAGGCCTCTCAATAAAATTTCAGAATTTTTCATGCAGTAACCAATTTATAAAAATTCAAACAACGTTTCTGCAGATTCAATAAATAGAATATTAACCATATCAAATCAACTCCAAAAATTCTAAAAATTTAACACAACACATATAAGTCACAGAGGCATGACATATTCGAATTTCAGCTCATTTCATTCAGGCATGAATTTTTTATGCATTTAACATTATTCTGATCAGATTACAATTTAATCATTAAAAATAGCTACAGGCCTCCAAAAATTACAATATTTTTACACAAGGCATATAATGAACAGATAACACATCCCTCAAAATTTCAAGTCGTTTCGAGCAGCGAGCTATTTTTAAAAATTCGAACACCGAAATAGCGATTAAAAGGCTCGACAACTTGCAAATTAATTCACAACATAAAATTTCTCGTCCGAGGCCTTCTCATAAGGCCAAGGACTCGACATTGTTCCATTATCCACGGACTTACATGACTTTCGAGGTCTCGTTCGATTTTTGAGAAAATCGAAGAGGTCCCAAACACATATACGGCACATAAAATCCTAACTCTTACATAAAATCACAATGATCACATTAACGCACAATATTCACGTCTCGCAAATCACACATATACGAAAAATAACATAAATGATTAAACGAGACGAAATCGACTAGGTACCGTTCTCGGAAAAGAGCTCAAAAACGGCACGAAAAAGACGAGGCGAACTCGCGGGCTCAAGCTCGACGGCAAGCGTCGTCTCGCGAGGGAAGGGCTCGTCGCGCGTGAGGAGAGCTTGCTGCTGGGAACAAGTTGTTGTCGTCGGTCGTCGGGCTTGCAGGCGAAGGGCAGCGGCTCGCCGGAGAGGGGAGTTCGCCGACTTGCTGTTGATCACGAACGGAGGAGGAGGGCTCGACGGGGCCTGCTGGTCGCGAGCTCGTCGATCGCTGAAGGAAGTCGCGACGTCGCTGGGAGGTTTCCCCGAAAAAGAGGAGGTTGCGGCGGGTGGGGGTACTCGCTGGTTCACTTCCAGCGAGGGGAGAAGCTTTTCACGGCGTGGCGACTTGATTCGCGGGGTTGCTGTTCGCGAGCAGAGGAACTCGCTGGTTTGTGGAGGAGGCGAAATCCGCTGGTTCGCGGCGGGGTCACGGTGGCCTGAGATGCGTGACGGGGCGGAGCAGCGGCGGACAACCTTCGCTGGCGGCAGGGAAACGCCGGAAGCACGTGAAGGGGGAGGGCTCGCCGGATTTTGCCTGCGGGAAGAGGACCAGCAATGAAAATCAAGGTTCGAACAGGGCGGTTGGTTCTCCAGAGAGAGGAAGAGGGTCGATGGCGGCGATGAGATTTTGGCGACGAGAGGATGTTGCGGGATTTCGGTTTTCTCTACTCTGTTTAGGCGAGATCGAGAGAGGGAGAGGAAATTCTTAAGGGTTGCGCGGGAGAGAAAAACGACTGAGGGGGATGAGATTGTTGATGTCTGCGGCGTGAATGTTTTGGGGAGAAGGAATAGATACACCCAATGTATATATGTGCAATGATTAGGTCATTAGTCTTGACCCCCAAGACAAATTCACACGGGTCAGTTTGTTGGGCCGGTTTCGACAATAAATCGGCTCACGGGCTCGGTTTTGGTTCACGCGGTATTTACGGGCTCGATTAAATCGCACGATTAATTAAATAAAATAAAACCGTATATAACGTTTATTTAATACACATTATTTTAAATAATATTAATTATCAAAATATACGATTAGCAATAAATTTCAATTAGACAATTAGTAATATCTGTACTCTCAATAATAATAATAATAATAATAATAATAATAATAATAATAATAATACAAATACACATTTAGGCAATTAATTACAATTAGACAATCAATAATATTTAGACATTTAATAAATAATAATAATAATAATAACATTTGTAATAATAACAGTAATAATAATCAAATAATCCACAATATAAAATCACAATTAAATGGGGCATTACAGCCATATAGTGCAACTGAGAGCAAAGAGCTGTACATGTGGCATGTTCCAATTAGTTGGGTACCCCTGTTGCCAGGCACTGGCATGCATCTCTTATCATAGGTTCCCTCTTGGTGATTATGTGTCTGATTTCTTCATGAAGGACATGTATTTGAGGATGTACAGCCATATGATCTTCCCAGTTCCAGGGATGAATGAATATGAAGAATCTGGAATGGGCCCAATTCAGCCTCCTGATGCTGTGAAAAAGAGGGGTAGGCTAACAAAGAAAAGAAGAGCTGATGCTAATGACATGAGGTCTGTGGCAACAAAAAGCAGCAGAAAGGGGCTTATCAAGAGATGCACTGTGTGTGGAGAAAATAATCATAATAAGAGGAGGTGCAACAAAAGAGCTGGTCCAAATAATCCTGAGAAGGTGAACTTTTAGCTTTTGTTTAATCAACTTGAAGTTTTCAGATTTTTTGTTATTTAACATGTATTTAATTTTCAGTTCTTTTTTTTTTTTTCTGTCTTGGCAGCAACAACCAAGTCAGCAGTCTTTTGAGGATTCTGTCAATGCCCCTCAAACCTCCACTCAGCAAAGCACAACATAGGCTTATTCATTGGCCCTCAAACCTCCATCCCAAGGTGTGTTGTTCATGAACAAGTATTCTATTGGATATGTTGGTGGAAGCATGATTCTGTGTCTTTGGTTGTGACATGGTTGAATATTGACTATGTTTTGTTTTATGTTTGTGGTAACATGATTCTGTATCTTTTGATTCTGTATCCCATGGTGCTATTGTTTTTTATGTTGGTGGTTGTGACTGTAGTGTTTTGGTTGTTATTATGATGGTGACAGTGTGCTGTAGGCATGGTGGTTGTTTAATGATGGTGACAGTGTTTTGGTAATGAAGTTTTTGGTTATTATGTTGGTGACAGTGACTAAAGTGTTTTGCTTATGATGGTGACAATGTTCTGTAGAAATGAAGTTTTTGGTTTTTGAAGTGGTTATGACATGGTGGTTTTGATTTTTAAAATGTCCATCTACTCTTTTGTATATTGTTGGTAGTTCATTTGTTGGTTATGATAGTCTTTATGATAGTGTTGTGGTTGCGGTTGTGGTTCATGGAGTAAACAACCATTTAGGAATGAATGACTACATTTCATTGGCAATAGACATACATTGTCATAACCAATTACATTGCACAATTACTTAAGAACAATAATAGCCAAAATGATTACAACAATCAAAACAAACAATCCATTGCTAAACTTTTTCTCCATTTTCTCCATCCTTGATTGCATCTCTTTCACCATTGTTGCAATTTCTGCATTTTGGTTTGTTATATTTGCTCCCGTTGATTCAACTTCATCATCATCTTCATAACAAGCTTCATCTTCATGCATTTGATTTGACTTCACCCAATTCACCGAGGTAGGTTTAAGCCAAACAAAAAAACGACACTTGTTGTCTGCACAATTGCAAAATAGTTTGCTGACAGTTTCTTTTGTAGGACCCACAACCCTAATTTGAGCAAACGTGTTGCAATAGCATTTAGGGTGCCTATACCTTAAATCCAAACTCTCATTCTTCGTCGTCCTTGATTTTTGAGAAGACATTTTTCACCTACATTCATTTTGACATTTTTCACCTACATTCATTTAAAAAAATAAATAAATTAAAATGATATAAAGAAAAAAATNAAAGAAAAAAAGAATCGTACATGTTGCTTGCTTAAACACAAATGCGAACATGTTTCTGTAAATAATAATAAAAAAAAAAAAATTAATACCTGTTTTGGCGCCAAAAATGGAGCTGCTGTGAAGAAAGGCGGCAAAATTGGGTAAAAGGGGTGGAGAAAAGGGCTGCAATGGTTGCTCATATTTAAAGGGTTAGTGAGGGGTAAAATGGCCTTTTGACCTGCTGCTGCACTGAAAAAGGAAGAGAGAGTCGCAACGCTGGTGCGTGAAGACCACTACCGTCATCTTAAACGTTTTTGGGTATTTCGCGCAGGCCAAAGTACAATACACGGAGGTTTGACGCAATTTTTAAATTACAGGGGGAAAATACGCAGATTTCGTATAATACAAGAGAGTACTGTATATTTTACCCCTCAATTATATGTCCCAAGTATCTTCAATTAATTGATTTCTCCAAATGCACCAAATATGTGTACTCCAAATAAAATGCAATGCTAAACTGGAGCAGTGTTGAAGCATCCCGATAATTGATCGCGTGAAATTCTGTTCAATGCTTCGCATCCACAAAATATTCCAAAATACTAATAATATATAAAACATCTAAGCAAATAAATCTATCCAAATAATAAATAAGTCTAAAAATATAAACGTGCAATTAAATTAAATGTATAAAAATACACCATTAAATATATAAAATGTGCACATTTTTCGACCTATCAGAATTGAAATAATTCAAATAATCACTTTTTATTTAATTAATTTTCTTATAAGACAGTTAGATAGGAAGAAAAACAAAATAACGAGAAGTTTAATATCTTTATTACGTTTCCATGTACTATATTTCTAGATATTGAGTTAGACATGTATTAGATTTGTTTTCTAATTTACTGTAGGAACAAGCTGGATGGAGATCAGGACGCGACATTGGAGCTGGGACGCAGTTGGAGCACGTATGGATAGAGGATCATGCAAATATGGAATAGCTCGTACAAGATCTGCCAAATCTCGCATATGCTCGTACCTTCCAAGTTAAAGATGATTCTGAAGATCGATTACTAAAAGAGGACGCATATATATTCAAATTCGTCACCATTGTATGGTACTGATTGAGAGAGAAAGAGAGAGAGAGAGAGAGAGAGAGAGGGAGAGAGAGAGAGCTCGAAATATCCTAAATTCTTTCTGAGAGTTTTTGAAAGCTTAGTTTTGATTTTATTTAATAATTTTAGTCGGGTTTTCAGTTCGTGTTCCAACAGGCTAAAAGGTTGGCGTCGTTCGTTTATCTTTTTCTTACAACACTTGGGATAAGTGTTCGTGTACATGTAGAGTGAACTACAATATTTTTTTCAAATTCAAGAGTTGTCCAGAAAATTAGTTAAGAAAGTGGAGCGTAGGGACCATTAGATTAGAAGAGAGTTCTAGACTTATAAATCCGCATTACACTATGTGTGCACTACCATTTTCTAGTGAAAGAATTTTGAGGAAAGTGGAAGGCTCCGAAAGAAAATTTTGTTGAAATTGCTTTCGCTTTAAATTTGCTGTTGCTACATAAATTCACATCCGTACGTGTTGGGTTCTATGAGGAACGTCGTCGATGTATACATTCGAATCCATTAAAAATAAGTCCAAACACATTAGAATCTATAGTTAGGACTAAGACTTATAGTTTAAAATTTTTGCCGACTCTGAGACGTTTCTGATTTCCATTGTTGAAGATTGTCTGAACCTCAGAGTCCTTTGGGAAGCTGGACTAGGCCTCGTCATCACCGGAACTCAACCGTGTTGCTCGTCTAGCATCACCAACCGCTCTTAGACTTGTTGGACCACTTCTGAATTGGGTCTGGGTCTGTTGTTCACGTCTTGAACCTGCTGGAGTGAGTTGGGTTCGATCTGGGCCGAACTGAGCTGGCTAGCATGCTGTACACGCTACTGGGCCTCGCTGGAACACCCTCTGGGCTGTGCAGGAGGATCTGGGACATGTCGCTGGGCCTGGTGGAAGGCTGGAAATGCGCGGGCTAGACGCGGGCTAGAGACAGGCTACGCAGGCTGAAGACTGTGAGGCACGCAGGCCACGCTGACTAGATACGGCCTGCGTGCTGGAGCTGCTTTTTGATGGGCCTCCTCGTGTTGTGCTGGCTGTGCACGCTGGGCCTCCTCGCCATCTGGATCACGCACGCCTAGGCTTCCTCATCACTGGGCTCCTCACTAGCGTGGACGTGGGCAGCTGGAGCAGATGTCCGGGCTCCTTGCGCACTGGGTTGCGAGAGTAACTCGCCTGGGCTCTGTGAAAGATGCCTGTAGGCTGGGGTACGAGCACAACGGCTGATGGTCAGTGCCTATGCGCGGCTGCAGCTAGCCGGCGGTCGCCTGCCCGAGCACCTTGGCTGATCGTCGCCAAATTTGACCAGAGAGTCGCCGAAATACGCCCAACACCATGGCATGGTCACCAGTTGATTCTGAGACATCCGGTGGACATGATTCTCAGATTTCTTAAAGAACGAACAACACCTCGAATTACAGATACATTACAGGTACAAATATATTGCACGGGATACATATATATATTTGTCGGGATACAAATACATGACCTTTGGATCTTCTGATGTATGACCTTTACACATTATCCTATCAATCTTGGTGGAGCCATTAATCAGAACTCCCAAAACATCACAATTTTTTTCTCTTAAGACCTCTCGGTTTTATCCGATTTTTTTCAAGAAAAGAGATCTCTCTCTTCCTCTCGTGTTTTACGCGTGTAGGAGATGGAGGCTAGACTTGGTGTATATATAGGCTACAACATGGATCCTAATGAGGTGTTAAATATGAGTTTCTTCAAATAGAATTAGAAAACCTTATGTCTTCCAACTTATTAACTTCTAATTTCAAGAATAAACATACCTTTTAATTTCGAACGAGGAGGTCCAATTAGGTGGAGCTGTAAGTGGCATCTCGACATGCGAACTCGAATAAAGTAATAATTAATAATATGATTTTTGATACAGAGGATCATCTATAAGACGCAACTGTAGAGCATACTTTCGTCATATTACAAATCAAGTTCTCGAGGGAAGAGACTCGTGTTGATAACGTGTTATAAAACTAGAGAGAATATAAAGAAGATATTCTCTTGGTATATTTTCATTACAAATGAAGCTCCATTTTATAGGAAAACTTTTGATGGCACAATCGTAATAATATAATTACATCAAGGACAAAATAGTCATTCATGTATATAAATTTATATAAAACATTAAAAGTTGGTGTATTTGTTACACCTTTGTTTTTTCGAAACGATAGAGAATATTATATAACAAAACGCACAAATGTGCGAGGATACAACCCCAAGCTGAATAATACAACCAAAAGCTGAATAACTGGGAAGACAGGTCTGACGACCACTTAGAATCCCGACACTAGCAATGCCATAAACCAAAAACAAGACTCACGAGGCAACAAACACAACAATCACTAAGACAAACGACAAGGTTTCCAACACTTACATTTATAATTATAACAACGCGTTGGATCGTGACGATTATTTGGTCCTGAGCCAGGATAATCATCAATCTCAACGTTCATTCTTCCGAGAAAGACCTTTAGTTAACAATATTTCACACAGTGACCTCTATAATTCTTACAACAGTTTTGATGATTTGGATCGTGACGATTATTTGGTCCTGAGCCAGGATAATCATCGATCTCCACATTCATTCTTCCAAGAAAGACCTTTAGTTTTTCCATTCCAATGCTTTCCCTTGGGATTGATTTTGCTTCATTAATCTGCCTCTGTATAAAAATAAAAGGAAAATAATTCGGACACCATCAAGATTAATTATAATTGCAAAATAATAAATATGAGTATTTAATTCCAAATAACCACAAAAACAGGCATGCAGAATGTTGGGCTAATTTTCCATATCAATTTTTTACCAGGCATAAAACATAGTACACAGATTTTTCAAATACGTAATGGTCGAATTATTTAAGTTTATCACGAACTCGACATGGAATGAAAATAGATTTTGTATCCATAAATTTAAATAGAAAATTGAGCAACCAAATGGATTCAGATTGGACTGAAATTTTGTAAATATGACCATCCTTGACTGAGGTCAATCCATCGTTCATCTGAAACAGATGTCAAATGACACCAGTATTAGGTCAAACACAAAACGTGCCAAATAATTTAATTCGAGAATTGAGTTAGCAAGCGAACTAATTGGGCTAAAATTTTGAGGGTATGAATTTAAAATTGAGCTACATAGTGGACAAATGAATTTCAACTGAGCTGAAATTTTAGGGGTACGACTGTCGCAACAAAAAGAGTCCAACAAGGTATCAAATAAAACCGGTGATGTATGACGCCATAACTAGGCATTTAGGCTGGACTGAAAATAACTAAAATCACTTTGGATAATAACAATAAAAGTGAAAACGACTCAGATTGGATTGAAATTTTGTAAGTACGACACCTCGACAAGACGAATCGAATGGCGATTCATCCAACACCAGAATTAGGCAGAACAAAAATTATCTCTCATGATTAGTGTACCTTTTTTATATTTTTTTTACAACTTATTAGTATATTAAGTTTTATATATGTTAATATAGCATGTGTTTTATTTGGAAAGAGACCAATATTGTGGATTAGAAATAAAATTTAACCAAACTTTCACAAAAATTTTGAAACACACGAATATAATGTACAAATTTCATTAAACACAAAAGATTTTGTGCAGTTAACGTAAGACAAAAATGTGATGAAGGTACCGTACTTTTGTAGCTTGTGTCCCATGTCCTAGGTGTGTATCATCTTGATGAATTAGAAAAGAAAAAGAATTAATAAATTTATCATAATAAATTAAAAATGGAATTAATAACAAAGATTGAAAATAATTCTTAAATCAGAAAACATATAGTTGAAGATTTACCAGAAGTTGAAGGTGCAATTCGGGAAACCAGAATAGATAAAACCAGCAGAGTCATAATTAAGTTAAGGCCATTTTTACTCATTTTTCCTTCTTCTTTTTCAACACTAAGCAATTTTTTTTTCCTTTTTATTTCGTGTTTAGTGTATTGAGCATTGGTCCTATATTTATAGGTGAGAGATGAGAGTTTTAGATTTTTTCATGGTTATGATTATAATGGAGAAAATGCAAGATTAATTTTCGTCGTTTTAATATATTTTTGTAGTTATGATTATAATTTGGGCAAACATTATCAAACTTATGTGCAATGGTAAGTCGATACAATATAAATTAGACTGTTGATATCTTTTAATCAGATAAAGCCAAAGTTGGTCGAATGACTACTAAAGATTTCACCTTAAGAAATAATAAATAAATTAAGTCGATACAAAATAGGTGAGAGATGAGCGTTTTAGATTTTTTCATGGTTATGATTATAATGGAGAAAATGCAAGATTAATTTTTGTCGTTTTAATATATTTTTGTAGTTATGATTATAATTTGAGCAAACATTATCAAACTTATGTGCAATGGTAAGTCGATACAATATAAATTAGACTGTTGATATCTTTTAATCAGATAAAGCCAAAGTTGGTCGAATGATTACTAAAGATTTCACCTTAAGAAATAATAAATAAATTAAGTCGATACAATAGGTGAGAGATGAGCGTTTTAGATTTTTTCATGGTTATGATTATAATGGAGAAAATGCAAGATTAATTTTCGTCGTTTTAATATATTTTTGTAGTTATGATTATAATTTGAGCAAACATTATCAAACTTATGTGCAATGGTAAGTCGATACAATATAAATTAGACTGTTGATATCTTTTAATCAGATAAAGCCAAAGTTGGTCGAATGATTACTAAAGATTTCACCTTAAGAAATAATAAATAAATTAAGTCGATACAATAGGTGAGAGATGAGCGTTTTAGATTTTTTCATGGTTATGATTATAATGGAGAAAATGCAAGATTAATTTTCGTCGTTTTAATATATTTTTGTAGTTATGATTATAATTTGAGCAAACATTATCAAACTTATGTGCAATGGTAAGTCGATACAATATAAATTAGACTGTTGATATCTTTTAATCAGATAAAGCCAAAGTTGGTCGAATGATTACTAAAGATTTCACCTTAAGAAATAATAAATAAATTAAGTCGATACAATAGGTGAGAGATGAGCGTTTTAGATTTTTTCATGGTTATGATTATAATGGAGAAAATGCAAGATTAATTTTCGTCGTTTTAATATATTTTTGTAGTTATGATTATAATTTGAGCAAACATTATCAAACTTATGTGCAATGGTAAGTCGATACAATATAAATTAGACTGTTGATATCTTTTAATCAGATAAAGCCAAAGTTGGTCGAATGATTACTAAAGATTTCACCTTAAGAAATAATAAATAAATTAAGTCGATACAATAGGTGAGAGATGAGCGTTTTTAGATTTTTTCATGGTTATGATTATAATGGAGAAAATGCAAGATTAATTTTCGTCGTTTTAATATATTTTTGTAGTTATGATTATAATTTGGGGCGCGTCTACAGTGCCGTCACAACACCAATCCGTTGTTTCAATTTTGGCCCTAGATGGTAAAGAAATATTTGTTGCCGTTAGACTTTATGGGGGAACATTTTATAAGAATGTGGTTTCAAGCAGACAATGATAACAACTTTTATGTTTTAATTTTGTTTTTAGCTAAATATTTTTCTCTTTCTTTGTCTTTTTGTGAACGTTTAATTTCAGGTTTTATTTTCTATGTGTTATATTAGGCATTTTTCAAATATTTAATAATGTGTTTACTGTTATTATAAAATAATAAAAATTATAAATAAATATAAAATAATGAAAATTATAAATAAATATAACGACATATATAAATAAAAAAAATTATAACAAATATTATAACTAACAATTAATTGAAAAAGACAATAATATATTATTTTAAAGCTAAGATTTCCAATAAATTTTAATTACATCAACATTATTTCATTTTATTTTTTATAATTTATAATTATGCATATTATAAGTATTTTAAATTTCTTTTTAATCCATTAATTTATATTATAGTTCCACATAGAGTGATTTATCTAATTAATAACAAATATAATAAATGTATTTTTTTTTTTTTGTTTTTTCTAAACTAACAATTTGCATCGTTGTTCGATAGATTGCTTGTTAGTTTATCATTATAATTTAAAACAATATATATTACAAAACTTTTGGATAGTTCGACAGATGATATGTTGGCTTGTCATAATAATTTCCAACAATATATATTATGAATATTTAAATTTCTCTTTCTAAACTAATAATTTGCATATTGGTTTCGACTTTTATTTTGTAATTATATTTGCAATCTTATAATGCATATTCAAATAATATTTTCTATATCCCAAACCTATTTAATAGTTATTTTTTAAAGACATGTTGTAGAAAATCACGTTATATGGTTGGTTACCAAAAGAATAAAAAGTTGCACTGATTCATAATTAATATAAGAATCGAATTTCATTGTTATAATTATCACAAAATTATGTTCAACTTCGATACCACTTTATTTTTATAAAAACTCATGTTATAATCGAATTGCACAATTTGCAACATGTAGTTAAAATTTGATTTTTTTTTTTATAAAAATATATTAAAATAATTTTACTATAATTCCTTTAATAATAAGTTAACCAATTTATAGTTAAAATTTGATTTTTTTTATAAAAATATATTAAAATAATTTTTACTATAATTCCTTTAATAATAAGTTAACCAATTTATACAAAGTCAAAGTTAATATTTTAGATTATTTCAACCTCTTTTGATATATCAAAAATTATAAGGAGTCATCCAATGTAGACATGGCCAGTCAACGGGTCAGGGCCCGGCTCGGCCCGGCCTGCCGGGTCGACGGTCCTCAACATCTTGGCCTG
>BKCP01002224.1:1419164-1444259 GCA_008636005.1 Striga asiatica
TTGATACATACATATACAAATTCTGAAATAAAATTTTTTATTACAAAATTAATCTACTGACTCGGTGATTATTCATAGTGAGATATATAATTTGTAGATTATATAATCTTTAATTTATAAAATTTAATAAACAATGCTTAGTTTTGTTAAAAAGTGCCATTTAAAAGGCACAAGTATTGTGTTTTAGACTAGTTATTAAACATATTTAAATGATATTCAACATTTTAAATTAAAAAAAATAAAAGAAATTAAAATTATAAATTATATGTTTCAATTTTTTAATTGGATTCAATTCTATGACCAAGGATACGGTGGGGTTACCACTTCACGTTTTTAAATTAATTAAAGAAAATAATATAGTATGCATCTGGTGCAGGTTAAAAAATTAATGTGGCATATTATTATTGGTTTTAAAGTTTCACGGAACGGTTCCTTTAAAGCGTATAACGGGAGGTTAGAATTTTCCTTTAATTTGAGCAAACATTATCAAACTTATGTGCAATGGTAAGTCGATACAATATAAATTAGACTGTTGATATATTTTAATCAGATAAAGCCAAATTGGCGAATAAATACTAAAGATTTCACCTTAAGAAATAATAAATAAATTAAGGGTATCAATTAATTTTAGCATAATATCCTATCAGAAGATCACATACTCATTACCTTAAGGAAATTTAACCTAACATGCTCATACAAAAATCAAACCTTCCATCATAATATAAAGAAAGGACAAATATAAGAAATTAGACTTTGAAATTTACCATTAATGTACTCTAAAAAATAAAACTTTCAATGATGACGTAAAGAAAGGGAAAGTCGAAGAAATTACACTTTCAAATAAACTTCAATAACTCAAAAGCTGCCGCAACCAAATATTACATTTTATGACTTAGAATAGTTCCTTTCGACGATCAGCGTGTATTGATCGCCAACGCGAGTTGATATGTTCGTCATTTCTTCTCAAAGCGGTTGATAACACATCTTTTGTAAGACGTTGCCTTTGATTTAAAAAGTTCTTTCGGCGATGAATGTTTATGAGCGAACGTGTAATAAGAGATCGCTGCTGATAATTGAGAGGCAATTGAAAATATTTATGCAGAGTCTGCCTTAAAAGGGATCTTTGCTCGACCTTAGTTTATGGGACCTCCTTGTCGTAAAGGAAGATTGTCGAACATTCATCTTTGCAAAGGTCGCCAAGTCGAAAGATTCTATTGTCGATCGATTGAAGTGTTGTCTTGTTGAAGATCACTTTTTCCTTGTATAGGTTGCACCATTTTTAAATTGCTGATATGGCGAAATAATTTTGAGATCACTAGTTGTCTTGTAAAACGAATATCATCGACGAGTAGAGATCGTTTTTATCTTTGTAAGAGAAAAGAAAATATTTCAGATAAGCCGATGTATCTTCAAGGAGATCATTTCCCATTAATTGGTTGTGGTATGCCCATTTTTGTATTATGATCGCGGGATAAGGTGAGGCGTTACTTCGATGTTGACTTTGCAGACATTTGTCTCTTGCCACGTCATGGAATTTTGTATGGGATGATAGTGATATGAAGTATTACAGTGCAGTGATCGAATATAAGTATTACAAATGTAGCGATTATATAAAAGGAGCAAGAATACATTATTACACAACAAACAATTTGAACATGTGTAACTTTGCTTATCTATGCACATCTAGTATAAAAATTGCTAATTTAGATATGCATGATAGAAAGACCTCCTTTGTTGTTCGATGATGCCGTTTGATCGACTTAGTTGCTTGTTTGCAGAAATAAAAGTTGATAAGCATGTCGCAGGCACAAAAATTGATCGACATGTCGTTCTTGCATGGGAAGATATTATATCTTTGCACATATTAGCCTTTTTCGGTGTGATCGAATGCGGCGATTGAGGATCAGTAAAAAAATTGTATGTGACGCTCTTGTCATGTGATGATATTGTGCGAAAATCGCAATAAGCATCTTTGCGCAGATCAGGTGTGGATGTGGCGATCGGCTGGATCGCCGTTAATAATGGGGGCAACTTGTGGCCTCGGTTGACCTTGATGGGTTATCTCAACCCTAGGTTGAGGTTTACGTTGTAGTTCATTGCCTAGCCTGTCCTCCATTCTTGCAGCACCAACCCAGCGTGGCGATCGGGCAGTTAAACGACCATGATCAAGACTTCGTCAATGATCACCCAACAATTACAAAATCAATCGCAGGGTTGAAGTGTTATGGGACTGAGAAGAGGATCTTGTCGGATTTCATGAAGATATTTTTGTTCGATCTTTCCTCAGGTCCCCAGCCTCAAGCGGGCTGAGATGACTTGATGACCAACGAACCATCCACCTTCACGTTCTTGTCGAGGGTGGACTAGTCGATCCATATTATTGTCGAAGATGGGTTAATATGAGGGTTTTCCCAAAAGCGTAGATCTAGGCTTTTCGCGGCAGAAGGGACAAAAGGTAAATAGTTGGATATTTTGAGAAAAATATATACAAAATAACAAGGCAATCAGAAGCGAAGGGGTCGGCTGAGTCGCCCATTCATCTGACCGATGATAGAAATGAGAGAATCAGTTGTGCTGCCCTTCATCTTATAAGGGTTTAGAGAATAGATTAAAGGAATGTGTATGACAAAACCTTATCGGGACTCGGTTTTTTATACGGGTAAGGTGGAGATGTAACCCTTGATGGTTGTCCTTCTTCTAGCGTCATTTTGTTGACGGTGGTCTGCCAACGGTTATGATAAGCGTCTTTAATGTAGTTTAATAGGGGGCTACGATATAATTATGGTGTTTTTTATAATACGGAATATGAAGATCGCAATATAATAAATATGCGTAAAAGTAAAGCAAGACACCGATTTTCCCGATTGGCTATGGCGATAGGCCAGAAGATATTTTCTTCGAAATTTTATTAGAAAGTATCTATTATGATGGATACAACCTAGAATTTATGGTATGTCATCTTCAAGAGATCAGATATGTCTGAGTATGAGGGAGTGGTGATGATCGTGGGGATCGTGATTGCCCCTTTTGGGGACTTTCGTAGATGAATTTAGCTTGGAAAGGTCTGGTTTGACTGGGTTGGCTTGTGTTGAGTTGCTTCTACCGAGCTTGATGGACGGTATTTATACACAAAAAATGTGAGGACGCATTAAATGCGGAGTTCCAGCTAGGGGAGTCGGATGGCGTCGTGCGTTTTCATGCTAAAGTTTATTGGACATCTCAGGCGATGATATCCGTTTAGGACGTGTTTAAATGGTAAAGGCGATCGCCAGTCTTCCCTGGAAAGCTTCCGCGGGAGATCGACATGCTGCTTGGGTGATCGACTACTCTAATGGTGTTTGCTTGGGCCTTCCATGATACGATTTTCGTGTCTTTGGCCTTATCCGTCATTTTGAGCGAAGATCTAAATGTGAGCCATGTCTTCTATGTGATCAAATATTTTTAAGTCCAACGTATGCATAGAATCGAGATCTACCCAAGTTATTTACAACACTATAGATTGACACATAAAATTACAAAATGCTAAGAATCTACACATAGTATCACAACATTTTTTTATTAAGATGTTGATGGGTCTCCTCCTAGATCATGAGTGAACCGATTGAGATGAGCTCCAATCTGTCTGAATCGCCTTCAAATCGCCATGAACACCTGCAAGAACTCAATGCCGGAGGGGCTTCCGGCGTAGAGCCTCTGACGCCCAATTCAGTACCAGAAAGAGGTGAAAGTACCCTGCTCAGAGGAGTAGCAGCAGCAGCATATGGAAAATGGAGAGTGAAAAAGTTAGGTTTTGGTGTCATCTCAGCCCCTTTTATAGAGGAAAATACCAATTTGAAATACCCAGAATGCCCTTGGTCGACCGGCTTGTTCACTCGGTTTACCTATGTCCTAATCACCTCTTAATCAGGCCTGAGTCAGCTTAAGATTCTATCTTATCCTATAAAGATTCGTCCTTATCCATTAAGCATGTGGAATGTATAGCCTCCTGAATCGTCGCGCACCTCGAGCCTCGAAGAATAAAGAGTCGACTTCAAATAGCAAGAAGTCGACTTGGAGGCGGCATGTGGATGAAATGTACCAGGAAGTTCTACTGCTCACCCTTGAATCGTCATGTCTTCTTAACAAAGTAAGTCTACCTCGAGTTAGACAGTTGTGTAAATCAACTAGCGGATGTCAACTTTGTCTGTCATGGTGATATAAGAAGTTGACTTGTGGATGTCGACTTTCTCTATTGTGGTGATATAAAGAGTCGACCTCCAACTGCGAGGGGTTTGAGGTCGACTTCAAGATGCTTCCTCCAATGATGGAAGCTATTGATCTGCTCGTCCTTTACTAATATCGGGTGTCGAGACTAGGTCCTATATGAACTGTACGACACGACTCGACTCGACTTAGATAACTCGTCTTCACACCCGGTCTAGCCGCTATAACCGGTATATCCAAGTACGGCTATATCATCTATTCCCCCCCTCCCCCATAAAAAATTACTCTAAGTGACTTCGAGCTTAAGATTAAGTTTGGTGGCTACGTGCTCGTCGAGACTTGCTTGCTTCATTCTGGTATGTTAGTTAAACATCCCCAGTGTCGAGCTCCCTCGAGGTTTTCGTGAGTCCTTTGTCCTTCCATTGTAATTCCCGCTCAATTCTTGTTGCTGTCTTACTCAAGCCGTCATGCTACCACTCAACTTTCATCTCAGTTAAGTCGTCCATGATGCGGCTATATATTAAGAAGCAAGATTTTTATGGCTAAGGTTTTTCTGATATACTCTGACATCTTCATCTAAGGGTCGGCAGCTCATTATGCTTGTTATAAAAACCCTTCTTTTCCCATTTTGTTCACTTTTCCGCAACTTTAAAATTTCTCAAGCTCTCTGCAATCTTGGCGCTTTCGGCTTCCCAAGTGTTCTTCATATCTTCCAACAAATTTCCAGATCTCCCAACACTTTCCGTAGATTATCATGTGTAAGTTCTCTATTTCCCTATTTCCTGCAGTTTTCTAGATTTTCTGTTTTGAGTTTCATACGTGTTCTTCATGATCTTCATGTATTTTTTGGTAAATTTAGCGTTCACGTGCTTTGTTTTGGTTACGTGTTTTGCATAAGTCGACTTAGAATACTAAGTCGACTTAGTGGTTCTTCACAGGTCGATTTATGACCATTAAGTCGACTTGATAGTCGAATCTTATTAGATCGACTCAGCTTTAGGGTCTCGCTTTGCTGCTTATTGCCATTGAATCGTTTCTTTAAAACTTTTGACTGGATCGAGTCGAGTAGGTTATAGGATTCTCGTACGTTTTTGGATTACGCATATTTCTCGGAAACCAATTTGAGGTTTCTAGGTCGATTCGATAATCTTCCCTGAGTCGACTTGTGGTAGTAACTTCTCGCAAGTCGACTTGCCTTCGCATCCTGCGTATCTTTTCTTAATCAGCGATTAGCTTTTACTTAGCGTACTGATCACAACTTTTCTTAAAATTTTCACTAGATTCTGACTCTGATTCTCTAGTGCCTTTCAACTTAGTTAACACTCTAGAAGTCCTTATGTCTTCCAACTTGGTAACATTCTGGAACAAATTAAATGCTTCTACTTGTTAATATTCTACAAGACATTTTTATCCCTATTCCTTATTTGAATAAATAATAAAACATTTCACTAGAGTAATATTATATATCTCCCATTTTAGCTCTGAATTATAATTAATTCCTCTCCCGACTAATTGCTTGATTTATCTCTCCCTATGTTTAAGATGTAACGTCCATTGATTAATTTAATTGCTGACAATATAATTAATCAATTTTCTGAACCGAAAATAGTACCACTCAATTCCTTATTATCATGTCAGAAATTATATTGGCCCCGATGCAACTACGAGACCTTTTGATCTTCTATTATATAAACTATCACCTGCTCTGATATGTCATGGTGGACGGCTTGTCGTATCTCCCGAACCTCTCACACAAACACACTATTTTTCCTCCATCTCTTGCTCTCGGTTTTCATGATTTTATTGTTCAAGAAGAAGAATAACTCATGTGTGTTATATCTTGGAGGCTAAGAACTTGGTGTATTTATAGGATACAATGGAAACCTAAGGAGGTGCTAAATGTGGCTCTCCAACTGTGCATCCAACTGTGGGCTTAACCCCTTCCGCACACAACTTAATAATATTAAATGTCACTATAATAATATTATCGAATTTTTCATTTAGCCCCCGGATTACAAATAATTCGTCGCCCGGCTAATTGTTTGATTTACCATCTCATGTTTAAAATCTAACGTCCATTGATTAATTTAATTACTGATAATATAATTAATCAATTTCTATATTTGAAACTTGAAGCGCTCAGTTCTTTAATATTATTTTGAAAACTAATCCGCATGTAGGTCTTAACATAGTAATTCTTTCTGACTTCATTTCGGGGACGTCATCAACTTGACGGACTAGGACACAATGATCGTAAACAATTTCTATAGCACACCATTACCAAAATACGAAGCATATCAACTTACTGGAATAAGTCTTACTCATGTTAAATCAAACAAATAAGTACCGAATACACATGCTTGTGTTTATTGTTTTTGATGTTAAGAGAACGCATCAATTACTGAGATCTAGATTATTTACTTGGTCAATATAAAATAACTTTATCCTCCATAGGTCCTTCAAAAACATCCAAGATGCACTAGTGTATTTGATTAGTCAAAGATCAACCAATAATTCAAAATCACACTACAACCTTTCAAGATAGTTGGTTCAATTATGTCTGAGCTGTGAACAAATAATTTATATTTTACAAGGCACCGATAATATCTTTTGTTTGTCCCATTTTTGTGTCTTTATTTTGTGTTTATTTTCTTTTTGTTTTCCCCCATTTGTAGGATTTTTGTAGTTTATTTGGTCCATTTCGTTCGTTTTGTGTTTTTGTCTTTAGTTTATATTTTTGTATCTTTTTGCCGTGTTTTGCTTCGTGTTTTTCTGTATTTGTGTTTTCAGGAGGTAGGTTGTGTCGGTCGAGGATGGAACTGCTTGAGCCGAGACCAGGATATCGAGAATTCCCATTGGCCGAGCCAAGAAAACGACGAAGAGGACCGAAAAACGGACAGAAACCTGCGCAGAATGTTTCGCGACTCGCGAGTCATCTCGCGACTCGCGAGTGGAGTCGCGACTCGCGAATGGGTCGCGCCTCGCGGAGAAAACTGGGGCTAAAGGAGATTTCCGAAGAACGAGTCGCGCCTCGCGAGTCATGGTCGCGACTCGCGAGATGAAGTCGCGACTCGCGGGTCAAGTCGCGACCAAGCCCCTGAATATCAAGAAGAAGACGACGCGCGACTCGCGAGGAAGTCGCGACTCGCGACCAAGACAGAGACCATCTCGCGACTCGCGACTCAGGTCGCGAGTCGCGACTTAACCGGCGCGTTTTTCGAGGAGCGGGATTTTAATGCTGTTTTTGACCCTAGGGTTCATTATTCACGATTCCAACTTTGTTTTTACACTTTTTCTCTGGAGAAACTCATTCCTTTTCTTTCTTTTTGCACTTTGATTGGTTTTGGAGATTGAAAAACTCTTTTTCTACGCTTTGGATTTGGATTGTTCATTGGATTTGACATTGATTCTCTATATAAATCGTAAGTTATTTTTCTCAATTCCTTGTTGATGATGATGGTTTGGGTTTGTGTGATTGTTAATGTTGAATTCCATATGAGTAGCTAAATCCACTCGCTAGGGATAGGGGATGATTGATTAGGTTCGTTATAATTGAGTGCTTTTGATTGTTCATGTCTATTCGAGTTGTGTGAACCATAGGGTTAGGAGATTGATCACCTTTCTAGCCTAGATAATCAACGTGTAGAACCGAGAGGGGAGACGTTGGTAGAATTAGGCTCGTTTAGAATAGATTTGTTCGGAAGCGTATAATCTATGAGTTGTTGGAATTGATAGTCAATCGTTAACGTTCACTCTCTTGTTACGAAGAGTTATTGAGAGTGAACCTCTAAACGAAAGACGATTCACTTCCTTTAACCGTGCAATTGAATGCCGGAGATTGTGTTAGAACCGAAAACAATTATCCCCGATTCCCTAGCTCTTTAATTTCTCAGTTAATTCGTTACTGTTCATTTCGTGCTTTATTTAATTCAAAGTTGGTAGTTGATAATTGAAACCCCAAATATTGATAATAGAGTGTTTAGGATTTTTATCTTCTTTTGTGATTGAATAATCGAACAATTATATCCGGCTAACCTTCCTTGAGAGATCGACCCGGGAAACGAATCTTTCGATTCGGTACTCGGTAAAAATATATTTTGCTACAACATCTTTTGTTCGACACATCAAACCATATTATTAACAATGTAAAATAAAGGACTCATGTTCGCATAAATAAATAAACTGCAAACATACACTTGACTAAAACTTTATTCTTATTTAAAATGGCACTTTCTTAAATAGAAAGATGAGCTTTTACAGTATATTCTAATAATTGTAGCAGTTATTTATTTTCTTTTGAATGCCTTCTCCTATTGTAACTTTTTTGGTTGATAGAGGCTCTTGTGGTAGAACTTTAAGTTTAGCCAAAAAGGCTGTTGAGAATGTGTAATGCTACTCCGTTTGTAGTTATCTTCGGCTTTGTTGAGTTGAAGATATTTGCATTATAATTATTTGGTTACTCGATGTATTGTTTATTCTGACTTCTATAATATTTGTTATCTTATCGATCGTTGGAAAAAAAAAAAAAAAAGGCTCCGTGTAAACATAAAAGCACAAGTCAAAGGTGAGTGTTAAAGACAGTGTTCTGTTTGTCGAAAAAATAAGAGTCCTTTTGTACTAAAAGCACCGGCAAGTCGGAGATGTGTTTGCGGTAAGACATTCTTTTGGGAACAGATAGCATACCTCAAATTGCACAAGAAGCACTAACAATTTAATAGTAAATTTCTATAGAGAAATAAGAATATTCAACTTTTGCAGTGCAACATGAGAACTATGTTTGCGAAGGTTGATATTTAATTTATTAATCGTTGTCCCAAATGTCACTCCAATATGAATGAATTTAACGAACATAAATTCTTAATTTGGTTGACCTCAAAGTAAGAAGCAACTTTTCTTAGATCTACTGGAGTTTCGCTTAATTTCACATCGGACCTCAGCCATCAGTAAGAATACTATGACCAAAAAATTCCAATAATTAAAACCTATGTATTTTTAGTAAAGCATAATTTTAAAATACATCAACTTTCCCAACCACCTAGCACAATTTTATTTTTCAAAAAAAATAAAATAAAATAAACAACTTGCATCTATAAAATTGTGCACCTCCTCTCCGGCTGGGTCGCTCCCCGTCACGGTCGGCCAGCTCCTTCGGCACACTCTCGGTTGAGTGGCGCTTCTTCTCGGTGGGCTCTCTCGGTGATTCTTATCTGTTGGTCTCGTCCTTTAATGAGTGTCATGGCGGATTTGGGTGGAAAGTCCGACAACTTTGCTGGAGGTGATGCTGTGAATGGCTTCGACTGTAGTCGGGGTTGAGTAGGTGATTTGGCCCTACTTTTGCTCTTTTTTTATTTTGTTCTGGGAAGGAGCCTTCCGGCGGTGGCGGTTGCTCCGGCAGCGGCGGGTAGACATGGCCACGGGCCGCCTGGCCCGGTCAAGCCCGTTGACCACGTGTTTCAGGGTCATGTATTTCATGACACTGGCCCGGCGGTCCGAGCCCGATCTGGGCCGATGCCTCACTGTTTTTCCAATTATTTTAATTTTTTCAATATATTTTTATGTTATTTATTAGATAGGCCAGCCCGGGTCAAATCCGTGTATGACTTATCAGATCAACGGTCAATTTATTTATTTAAATATTCGGGTGGGTTGACCCAGCCCGTGACCCGCGTCAATGCCCAAGTCAAAATTGGACTGTTGGGCTTGGGCTGGCTGATGGCAGGTGGCAGCATGTTGAGGCGGTCAAAATTGGATCGTTTTTCTGGTAAAAAAATTGAGTGTTACAAGCAACGGTCAGAAATTAAAAAAAAAATGTAAAATATCCCAAAAAAATTCTATAGATACCCCTCCCCACCCCCCACCCACACCAAACTCTCAATTTCTCACTCACCATCTCAATTCTAACAATCTAAGTGTGATCCTTTTGATTTTTGTGCTCAGTTTCTTATAAAATTGATCTGGTTCTATATAAATTCAGTTTCGATTTTTGAAGAAAATTCATATTTCGGTTTCGAACTTCGCTGCTACAAAAATTCATAATACTTATTTTCTATCATCTTCATCACCTCTCCTTTTATCTTTTTTCTTTTTGTTATATATTTTTTTATTATCTAGTTATAAAATGTCGAGTTCTCGTAGTGTTCGTGGTGATGCAAACGGTCTTTCCCCACAAAAGCGTAAAAATTTAGGCGGCGCATCTTCGAGTAGAACTCCGCTGCCGAGGAAAACGGTATACTTGAATGTGTCTACCCGATGATGTTAATCCACAGACGATATATCGAATATTTCACTCTACTCATGAAATAGAAGATACTTACCTGGCCGAGCAGCATCAACCGCTAGATGTGGATGACGATGATGACAAGACCCAACCGTATGAAGACGATTTTGATCCTACTGAAGGTCGTGGAGGGGGTCACCAACGTCAACCTCTAACTCCAACGGTCGACGGTAATAAAATAAAGAAATCGGCAATGTTTGCCATGCATTTCATGAAGATGACAATCCGAAACTTGGCGACAAACATTTTATATGTACTTGGAACCACTGTTCGGCCAACTCGAGGAACTAGTACACTTGGAAAACCGATGATAGGTATGGATCCATGCAATGACACATACAGCGTCATCATCCAACCGAAATGGGAATTCCCTCGACTAAACCGCAACTCCGGACTGGTAGTTGCACAACATCCGGGAGTGGAAGAGGTACGTCTTCGGTTGTATTTCAATACTCGGATGAAAACCATAGACTTCATCTAGGTGAATTTGTTTGTGCATCATCTCTTCCTTTCAGTTATGATGATTCCAACTTATATGAAAAAAATTCAAATCGCTATAAATCGAGCTGCGCAACGGATTCCACGTACTACTCTCATTCCTGATATTCGAAAAATTGTGGCTGAAAAAAAATTAATTTTTGCGCAAACGTTTTCTGATTTACAACAAAGAGTTTCTATTTGTTGTGATATTTGACCCTATAATTGGTTATCAAACTATTACCTAAGAATTACTTGTCAGTGGATTGACGATAGTTTTTAACTACAAAAACATTTAATTGCTTATAATCTATTTAATATCAATCATATCGCTAGTAATATCGCTCGTTTAATTTCATGTGTCACGAATAGTTATTACATTGGTAGAAAAAAAAATTCCATATCTTTGGATAATGCTAGTGCTAATACGGCATCCATTGGTCAGCTTCATCTAAATTATAAACCCATTTGTGAGGGAGCATTTTTTCACATTCGTTGTATATGACAAATTCTTAATATTTGTGTTCAAACTGGTTATATTGCATTAAAAGACTCGATCACGTTTATTAGGGAGACTGTTGTTTATTTACACAGTCGTCCTTCTGAAATGAAATCTTGGAAAAAATATTGTTAAAGAAAGTATTAAACCTAAAAAATTCCAACCAAACATTCCTACTCGATGGAACTCAACTTATAAAGTGTTGTTTAAAACAAAAAAATATGCTAGCTATTTGGAAGCGTTTTTTCAAAAGTTCTGAGCGTACCAATTACGATGTTAGCATAACTATGCAAGATTGGATAAATTGTGATGCTATAATGAAGTTTTTACAAACATTTCAAGATGCTACTAACGTACTTTATGGTGTTTACTGTCGTACATCTCATCTTGTGGTTGCTCAATGTGTAGCCGTATTGTGGTATTTTAAAGACATTTATATTAATGATCGTGATGAATACGGAAAAATTATTACAGGAATGTTATCAAAATGGTTAAACTATTTTTATTACATTCCCAATGCATTTTCAGTTGCATGTTTGTTAGACCTAACACTAAAAGAAGTTTTCTTGCTAAACCAACTTCATACTTATTATGATGTTATGTATGAACTCCCACTTCCCTCGAGAATTGATTCTGAATAACCCAACTCACGGAAGCTCCTCGAGATAGCACAAAAATTGTTGTATGAAATGGTTAGGGAAACAGCAGTAGCAACGGGGAAAAGTGCGGAAAATTTTGCTTTCGGGTCCATCAGGTCTTCTTCTACATATTATTATGGGCCTTATGCGGGACAAACGACGCACCAAGCCTCAAACTTCAGGGATTGGTGGTCTTCTTCTCATGTTGGTGGTTCGATCCCAAGGTCAAAGGGAACTGGATACCAGGAGCTTGAATACTACCTCTCGTCGCATTGCTCGTGGACCAACCCCGCCACTCAAATTCGATGTCTTGGATTGGCGGTAAAAAATGAGCGAAATTTATCCTATTTCATGCAATATGGCTAAGGAGATTTTCTTTGTCCCGGCCTCAACAGTGGTCGTTGAACAAGCATTTAGCGAAGAAGGATATACACTGGATGCACGACGGTCAAGGTTGACGCCACAAAACTTGGAGAATCAAATGTTGCTTGGTGATTGGAGGAAGGCGAACAAAGGAATTAAACGGCAATGCTCACTAACAAAGAGGATATAGAAGATCATTGTTCTGATTTCACTAGTGTTACTGGAACTTAAGAAGACTAACAGACCTACGACTACGAGTAAGATAACTAGAACGTCGGTTGGTTCAACAACGCATCCTGAAAGGTATGTATAAAAAAGAGAACTACGAGGACTTTGATTCCCAAGATAATGGATACCTAGTCAACTTAATTGATATTTAAACTTGTGATATGTCAACTAAGTCCAAGTCAATTCTAATAATCAATATATATACATATATATATATATATGTATTTCTATATATTTTTATATAGGGATGGGTTCCAGTGAGAAAGTTCTCAATTAAAAAAATAAGAATAAATCTTAACCATTAGATTAGATTAGATGATCCAACGGTAACAAAAAAATCCGGCATTTCTATATTTATTAAGGGTTAATTGCAAGAAAAACTACAACCTTTTGTTTAATTGCACATAAAACTCCACCTTTTCAATTTTGCACCAAAATCCTAACCTTTTTTAAGCATTGCATTTAGTCCTTAGGTTGAAATTATAATTTATCAAAATTTAAAAAATGCACACTAAATATAAGGAAAATGCACATTATGCATATGAATGCATATTAAATTACCTAATATGCATAATGCACAATAGTAGTAGCCTAGTTGCACTTTAATGAATTTGACAATGCTCATTACCGAAATATTATATTCACGCAATGATTCTGCATAAAAAATCAATAATTTCTTTTTACACTTTTGTGCATTTTATATGATATTAATAATGCGCATTTCATTTATTGCTGGCGTGCATTACAAGGAGCGGTTATATGTGATCAACGTTCGGCCAAAATATATATATATATATATATTAACCGAAATAAAATATTCAGTTCGATTTGTATATATCGGATTAGTTATCATTTTTTATTTTTTTATTTTTTGTGGTTTCGGTTTGATTTTGACTTTATTTTTAAAATAAATGAATAGATCGAACTATATAGACATATTTCGGCTTTATTTTTTAAACTAACCGCAATAAACGAACCGACCGATCCAAATAAAAAAAGAATCTTATATTTAGATACATTATGTCTCCATAGCCAAAATTAATATAAAAATATTAATAGAGTAATAAAATTCTAAAAATATTTTTATAATATAAACAATAATTTATTTTGTTTAATTCGGTTAATGCAATTAGCGAACTGAATAGTTAGGTTATTTGGCTCGATTTTTGATTTGCAGCAAAAAAATCAGTCCGTTCGATTTTTTTTCCAAAGCTGCAACTCAACTATTTTGATTTTGACATTTCGTTCGATCGAATGGTTCAACCAGACCGTCAAATGAACAGACCTAAGTGTAATGGCGATTTGGTATATTTGTGAACATTTAAATGTGAGTCGATGGCGATTCTATAATTTCGTAAAAGTATGACGAGATTATTTATGTGCATGACCTCACTTAAAAAAAATGTGAAATTTAGACAGTTTGTGCGGTGACACTTCTATAATTTCATATAAATATGACGATAATTTTGTGTATACACACTATTGTGAAACTTATCAATATTGTGCATTTATTAAAATTTTAATAGTTTCATATAACAAGAAACTAGTACTTTTATGTGCATAACTACACACAATAATGTACAATTTACTCATCAATATAATGCATTTATCTAATTTTAATAAATTACATATTTAACCTGTGTACTAAATTGAAATATAGTTAACTATGTAAATTTGCATATAAAACCTTTAGCCTTATCTAATTTTCAAAAGTGATCCCCTCATCTCCTCAACACCTCTCCACCAAAAGTGATTCCCGTTGCCTCCAGTCATCCACCGCCGCCGGTCAGCCACCTCCGCCGGAGTCTCCCCGCCACACATTCGCAGCCAGAGCCCGTTGTTCCCGCTGCTGTCCGCTGTTTCAGCTGCCGGAGTCTGTTGTTCCCGCTGTCAAAGCCCGCTGTTTCCGCTGCCGGAGTCCGCTATTCCCGCCGCCGGAGCCCACAGCACAACTAAAGTCGCACATCTTCGCTACTGTTCTTCCGCCAGACTCCCGCCATCGTCATCACTGTCTATGCACCAGTCTAGAACCACCATTGTCCCATGCACGGGGAGTATCTCGCCACCACTCAGACCACTAATGTCCCGCCAGCCACCTCCACCACCTACCGGACAAGCACATCAGGGAGATCCGCCACCTCCGACGGTGTTGCCACCTGTCAAACTTTAAAGACAATAGCCGGGCGCTGATGACCACGCAGTCGTCGATCTTTCCGGTCGTCCACCAAGGAAACGTTCAATGTCAGAATCGGAGGGCTTCGCCATAGCGGGATGGTATCGGCGGCAACTTGATCGGCGATTCTCGAGGCGACGACGATGTTGACGGCCGAGCGGCGACGATGTTGACGGTCGTGCGGCGGCCTTGTTGACCCTGATATTTCCGGTGAGTGCGTGTCTGTGTTAGCCATGTGCGTGCGTATGGTGAGTGTTGTGTGTGTATGTGTATGAGAGAGGGAGATGGTAAGTTATTGGGTAGTGGTGAAGTCCACCTGTATTGTGTAATGGCTGATTTGCCCCCAGTAATTGGACAAATATTTAAATTGACCATGATATTTATACTTATTTACGACAATACTATTTATGTCGACTGCCACTTATAAAAATTTGACTTCATCATGACCATCATTGATATGTTGGATCCAATGGTACAAATTTATATATATATATATATATATATATATATATATATTGTGATATGTCAACTAAGCCCAAGTCAATTCTAATATTCTTTAATTTTTTCAAAATTGTAGACGTGGCCCGGACCTGCTCAGCCTCGGCCATTGACCCTACACGAGTCTAGATCTGTGTTGGTTCCGGGTCCTTGATTTCGAGCCTGGAGGCCAGCCGGTCCGGGCCGAGCCCATGTTTTGGCCATGTCTATCGGCTGGTGTTGTGGTGTGGGAGGGCTAGGTTTGCTGGGCTCCTAAAGATGTCTGTCGCGGCGATCTCAGGTCGGTTTTGGGTTTATTAGTCCAGGCCGAGTTAGCGGTAGGAGGAGTTTCTCGATTCAGGTTTTTGGGCTGTATACTGACCTGGTAGTGGCTCGTCTTTGTTTGGAGGTTTTTCCATCTAAGGGAGAATGTTGGCCTAGGTTGTCCGGATCCAGTCAGTCGTAGGTGTACTAGAGTTTCTAGATCTTCCATTTGGGTTGGCGTTCTGGCTTTGGGTGGTAATCTCTAGGTGTCGGTCTCGTCCGTGTTGCTATGGAGCAGCTCGTAGGACGTAAGGGAGAGTAATATTCTAGTTTAGCAAGTATTTTAGTGTTTATGTTAAATGTGTTTTGTTTTGTGTTGTTTTCTCCATTTTCTGGGTTAGTATTCTCCATTATTGGAGCTTTAATTCTCCATTTTTGGAAGTTAAAATTACTACTTTTATAGTTTGTGGGTGTTTAGATTAGCTTATTCCAAGCTATAGGTAGAGATATTAAACGGGCTAGCCCTAGCAGTTTGGAGCTAGCCCTAGCGGGCTTCGAGCTAAATGGTCCGAGCTTAAAATGTCCGGATTTAAACGGGCTACCAATAAAAGGACCTAACCATAAACCTAGCGGGCTTAGGGCTATAATAATAATAATAATAATAATAATAATAATAATAATAATAATAATAATAATAATAATAATAATAATAAATTACAATACCTAGTTAATGGTTCTTTTCAACGGCTATTTAGTATTTACCACTATATATATACAATTACACTTCATATATGAACACACATTACAAACTCTTAAATAACATATTGTTTCTCAATAGAAAAAAAAAATGTTCGAATTATTACTTATAATTGTCATTTGACTAGTTATTTGGTACGCTACGGGAATTTTCACACTACAGCATACTGCTGAATTTATATTATATCACTATATTCTATTTGTTAGGTCATTGTCTCACTTGTTTTTTATTAGCCGTTCTGATTGGCTTAAATATTTTGCTGTGAAATATAATAAAATTTGTTAATAATTATTTATCAAAATAATAATAACCAATTATAACTCATAATTACATGTGAAGTAGAATAGCAAAATTGTAATATACAAGGAATAATCAGACATATTCTTTACGTTTCTAAAAACATATACACCACCCCACCCAAGTTAAACGGGCTAGCCCTAGTGGTTTTTGGGCTAGCCCTAGCGGGCTTCGGGCTAAACGTCCGGGCCTAAAAAGCCCGGATTTAAACGGGCTGCTAATAAAAGGCCCTAACCCTTTTTTTTCGGGCTAAACGGGCTGGCCCGTCGGGCCAAGGACCATTTAACATCTCTAGCTATAGGCATTCTCGTCTTGTAGGTTCTTTATGAATTCATCTGTTTAGTTGTTTCAGTCGGCTAGTTAGCCGCTTGTAAGTATGTGTTTATTAATAGAACTTGTTGTTTTGAAAAAAAAAAAAAAAAATAGTTTCTGGTGTACCGTTCCTCCAAGAAATTTCTACTACTATCAACTAGACATGGCAACGGGTCACTCGACTCGAAACCGACACGAACCTCACCCGTTGATTTTATCCCTGTTGGATCAGGGTCGACCATTTTGAACATATGACCAGGCGGGGAGTGTCGGGCTGGGCTGCATCGGGCTAACCCGGGAAAAATCAACGATTTTTAATTTTCTTTTTAGGATAGGTCATCGATTCGGGTCAGGGTCGGTGATTTTTAACCCGGGCCCGACCCAAATTTTGGCCATGTCTACTGTCAAGAGTTACTCGTTTCTCTCTATACCAGGCCCGGTCCGAAATTTGGTCATGTCTATTGTCAAGAACTATCCATTTCTCTGTATATTAATATCTTATTTTTTCTTTGGTTATGCCTTCCCTGTAATTGAGAGGATTTCGGTGAGTTAGCACTTTGATTCTTGAGAGATTGACATTCCCTTCTTCTTTACCTTCTTGTGTGTGTTGTTGTGGAAGATATTGTATTTTTAGGTTTGTTTTTCTCTTCTTGTTTGTTCTTTTAGTGATTTGTGTATGTATTATTTCGACCGATGTGGTCTTTTAGGGGGCGTTGCATAAGTGTTCCCCGGTTGTTTCTTCTTTGTGGCATGTGGGTTATTGTTGGTTGTTGCCAGGGCCGGTTCTTTGGGGAGGCAGCCTAGGCCCATACCTAGGGCCACCCCATATATTTGGGGTCCTATTTTTTTTTTCAATATTATGTATTTATGATGAGTTTGACCTATTTGCACATATGAAGTCTCATGGCTAAATATAGACTTGGCCCATTAAAAAATAAAGGGGTTAATTAATGAATGGGCTAATGGCAAAATATGTACTTTGTGTGGAAATTTGAGGCCTAAATATTTCATTTGTTTTCTTATGATGTACGGTTAAAACAATTGTGTGGAATAAATATTATTTGTAGTGATATGATTTTTATTTTCTTCTCCTTGTTGTTCTCATGACTGGTTGAATATAAATTATTAAAGATCTTTGTGACCCATAGGTAATTTATCAATTCCAAGATCTAGAAAAAAAATATATATATATTTTTTTTGAATTATTTATTTATTTGTTGAATAGTCCATTTTAATTAGGTTTTTTCATTATATGATTCTATCTGCAAATAGCCAATTACCACGCAAGCTCAAATCGAAAAATTCGAAAAAGACAAACTTGTTTAGGACCTCCAAATTTATAGAAACGGTCCTGGTTGTTGCAACTCAGTTGGTTGCTTGAACATTTGCCATTTCGGTTAGTTTTTATAAAATTGTTGTTGTTGTTTAAGAAAAAAAAAAAAAGAAACACTTTGATTCTTAAATTACGACAAACGAGAGAGAATAAAAATGTAAGGAATAAACATATTAGTGAACACATAATATTGTGTAACTTGCCTCATTCATACTGTATGTACTATCTTTTTGCTTTCCAAGCCACTTATATTAATATTTTTCTTATGTATTTTGACTTCTAGGCTTGTGCTTCTCTCTTTTTGTGAAGGTTTGACATTTTGGTTACCAAGGTTTTAATAGTTAGATAATTATGTGTGTGTTCATGGCGTTAAAAAATTCGATAAGTAGTTACGGTGAAATGATCTCCTTCTTGGGCCACTCTACCTGTTAACTAGAACATCTCAAATAGTTCATGGCTAATTCTATTCGAGTCTCAAATGGCCCAATATATTTTATGTTACATTGGAAATGTCTAAAACTTGTTCTAGATGTAGAATTAATTCTAAACATTTTCTATTATATCTTATATTATTTATTTATTCTCTCACTTTAATTCTTCAACGAATTATAATATTACACACAATTTATATTACAATTAACATTTACAATTGAAGACACATTTTTTCTATGTTCTACATTTAAAAAAGGGAAATTTACATACTTAAACTCCATATAGGAGTTATTTTCACATATACGATCAATAGAAATATTTATCAAAAAGAGATTTGAGAGAGATCTTATTTTCACAATTACGATGATAGCTACAAATTTGTTTCTCTCTCCAATCCATTGCTTCTCTTTCCAATAAATCTGTTTCTCTCACAAAAAAAAATAATGTCATTAATATGCCCATTTCTCTCTCCAATCCGTTGCTTTGCTTCTCTTTCCAAAAATTTGTTCCTCTCACCAAAATAAAAATAATGCCATTAATATACATAAGTTAAACAATTGCAAAAAATTTGTTCCTCTCACCAAAATAAAGATAATGCCATTAATATACATAAGTTAAACAACATGTAAATTGACCGTATAGTTATACATAAGATAAACAATATGTAAACAACACTACGGGATAAAATATAATACACAATTCTGAATGACTTCAAATATATGTTCAGATATACTGTATATATACATCAGATAAACATGATCTGGCAGTTCTCTAATATTAACCTTATAGTTATACATAAGATAAAAAACATATAAACAATTCTGAAACGGGATAAATATGATATACCTTGACATTCAAAAAAACATAATCAACCATCTTAATCTTATCCATGTTAGCAATATCAACTTTCTTCTTGCGAGGTACTAATTCTTTCCTTCAATGACTCACCCGAGGAGGACTTTGTTCTTCATCGTCGGGTTTGATATAAAATCACCGTTCTCTGTCAAGTTTTGTTAGGGTAATTTACCAGATAGCTCGATTGTTTACTTTTTTCGAACCTTTAGTTGCAATACTTTTGGTGAATTTGAGATTTTATGGAAGATTCTCGGTTTTACCAATAATGGCCGTTTCTTCGTCATTGACGAGCCTCTGCAATAAATAAATAGGATTTTATGCTTGGTGTATGAAGATGATATATGTAACAGAGAAATTTGGGAAGATGATGGTGGAATTGACGAGTCTTCAGTCCGGGCCTCGTGCGTTGCGCCGCCGCTCGAAACCCCACTGAACTGGACCTCCATGGATTCGAAATTGAAAGGTAATTTCTAAAATTTGAGAAATTGTGTATTGTTAGAAATTGTAGAGAAGAAATTGGGTAGAGAAAGAACGAAAAAAAGAAGAAAGAGATATAGGAGAAGTGGGATGGAAAAGGGGCGGGGACGAGGGTGCCAGAGAGAGATTAAAGAACGGAAAAAAAGATAGAGATAAGTATGGGAGAAAGAGAGAGAGATTAACAAAGGAAGAGGGTGAGAGAGAGAAAGGGACAAATATTTAATAGCAGTGCATGGTTAATCAGGGCAAAAATTAATTGTCCACCCTATTATTTTAATGAGCACGTAAATCTGATGAAAATTTCGTGTACTCGTAAATTGAATATTATTTGTACGAAGGATTGTAATGGGTGTAATTTTCTCTTTAAAAAATGGACATTGTGTTATGGAGAAAATTATTCAGTCTTGTTGATCCATTTGGATTTTTATATGGATGAATCGGTCCAAGTAGCCCAACCTGAGATACGATCCCTGCTAGGACAAATGGCAGGATTAAACGATAAATCATTGAAAACATTATATCAGAATCATTAAATTCTAACAAGAATTTTGATGTAAATTTGATTCCAATATATAATATCATATGTAAATTTTTCGGTCACTACCTTAATGTAATTTCGTTGAAGGTAAATTGAATCCTAATAATTTCATATTTGGATGTACGTGTGAAGTGAATATCAGGAATCCACCAACCAACGTATAATATGAAAATCATTCATTTCTTATCGTTTAATATAAACAGAGTATGCTTTCAATGTTTGCGGCTGCCTCCTCAACAGCGTGCAAAAAGAAAACTTTTAATTGTTTCTTAAGAATTAGGTAAAACTGGATTTGAAATTTGAGACAGAAATTAGGCAAGTAGATTGAAACATCAACTTATTGTAGGCAGCACTTTCTTTTTAATTTGTACTTTATACAGCCCATAAACTGCTTGTAAACAAACATATTCCGTCGTCTCATGAATGGAAAAATCGTCAAACTAAAGCTCACTCGTGGGCATTGCAAGATCAACTAACTATACAAAGTACATGTCACACGAGTTTTTGAGATTCTATTACTTGTTATGGTATGTGGATAAGAATAACTTATCAACACAATCAGTCTGAAATTCATGTGGATAGCACATTATTTGAGACTAATATCCTTATTAATAAGCAAATGTGTCACAACTTATGAATTATTTTTTATCAAGTGACAAAGAGACCCTTACCACTTGTGTATTACACGGGTGTTAATCCCTCCTTATATATTAATTCAAAACTTGTTGAGCCTACGTGACAAACTCACACGCTTTGGATGCTGTCATGGTAAAAATATACGCTTCGAAATATTGTTTGTATATTAATTTTTTTACTTTAGAATTAGGCTTCATATAGACATAAATAACTTTTCAACCCAGCTTTGTATAACAATTTAGACATAAATAACTTTTTTCAAACTTGGTAAGTGTACATTTAATTTTGTTCTTTTTTTTTTTCTCTTAGTACAAATTTACTTCTTAATTTGGGCAAGTAACAATTTTACAATCTTATAATTTTCTTCCATATTTCTCTCCTAAAGCACGACTTATAAATCACTTTCTGCATTGTCTATTCCTTTTTTATTTGTTGAGACTAAGTGACAGACACGCATGTTTCGGGGTCCTATTTGTCATACTTCTATGTTTTGGATATATAATTAGGCTCGGGTGCCATGTCAAATTTTCATTAGCCATGGTTAGTTCTATAATACATTATTTTTTTTATTGAAACAATCATTATTTATTTCATTCCATATNAAATAAATAATTAATTATCTAACGTCTACATGTAAAGTCAAGAAAAATATAGTTTTACTTTCAAATTCTAAAATTATATACGGGCGTTTAACTATTATGTGAAAAAAAGGAAAATTACACTTTGCCTACCTAACTATCCGAAAATTTACAATTTGCCTACAAAACTTTTTTTTTTACAAAACTTTTTTTTTTACACTTTGCCTACCTAACTTTGATTTTTTGTACACGTTGTCATTTCTGGTCACCGCCGGCCTCATAAACCAACACGTGGCTTTTGTGCCTTATTGACACGTGTGGCCGGCGGTGACCAAAAATGGCAAAGTGTACAAAAAATTAAAGTTAGGTAGGCAAAGTGTAAAAAAAAAAAAAAGTTTTGTAGGTAAAGTATAAATTTTCGGATAGTTAGGTAAGCAAAATGTATTTATTCCTAACAACAACATAATTTGACAATTTAATTAAAACATAAAGTATTTAATTTTTTTTGTTTGGAAAAATTTTAATATTTTTTATACATGTTTCTTAATTCAACAGCCGTGTAATACACAGATATTGTAGTAGTTATAATAAAATAGAAGTTCTGTTTTAAATTCATAATATACAAATTTACATTATATATTATTCTATTTGTATTTAAATGGCCTGTATCACTTGTGCGATTTTGAACCATCTTATATTATATTTTTTTAATGCATTTTCTATAGTAGACTGTATGGGTAAATTGATTCAGTTGATAATAAAATCTATTAGTTTCTAGTTTCTTTTTTTTTTTAATGTTTTTATCGGAACTATAGGCTTTCAATAAAAGAAAAACACAAAAATTATGAACTAGAAGGCAGTTAAACAGCCGAACAAGTCAGCAACTTAGTTGAATCTAGTTGGGTAGACAGACCCCATAGCATAGGCAGATAGCCTGAGGCATCCTAAAACCAACCTAACTACAGCACACAAAACCTAAACACAAAAGCTCCCAACGAGAGAATAAACAATACTCTTAACGGGAGAATACAACGAAGCCCAAACTGGCGAACAAAACACATAATACACACATCTAACTACTGAAAAACAAAGACACACAACGAAACAAACACACAAAAACAGACTACTAGAAAGAAAACCCTCAGCTCCCCGCCAATTGGACAAGCACCCAGGACCCTTGCCACCCAACCGACTCCAAAGCGGAAAACCGAAGAGGCTCTAAACCCCCATCCCAAAAATACACGGATCGGGAAACTCCCCCTATGGCTAACTCGGCCCAGACCGACGGACCTGAATCCTCCCCCGAAGGAAGACCACAGAAAACTCCGAGAGACCAGAACCAAATGTCCTCCCATTCACACCAATCAACTTCTGCGGCCCAAGGACCACCGTCACCAATAGACAAGAAAACAGAGAGCACGAGGCCCCAACCTCGGCCAACAGCCGCATACGGCTATAACCCCAAGCTCCACGCCCACCCAAGAACCAGCGACCAAACACTACGCCGTCATAGCATCCGCACAAGGGATGAGACCACTCGACATCTGTGACCGCTAGCTCGCCAGAGGAGCAGCCTAAACCAGAGTCAACAGGGAGACGAGAGTTGAAGACTACCTCCCGAGTCAAACCCCTGCCCCTGCACAAACCTAACTACTCTCTTCACCAAGAGCCGGTGACAGCTAGCTAGACCCACCTACAGAGCAAAGGTTGACAGAGTAACGCGCCCCAAAACCCCATCGTCTTCACCTTACCACAAAACCGACAGTAGCCCCAAAGGCTCGAAGCCAAATAGAGCATCAACCGGCGGCCACTCCCCGTCTCAACCCTAGAAGACGAAGGAGAAGAAGAAGCAAAGGCCGAAGACCCGAGAAAGCTACCGCAATCCTCACCCCCATCAAAAAATTGCCACCAAGACATCTGACGAGCTTACCCAAGGAAGGCAAGCTATATCAAATGAAGTTACTGAACAAAGGCCATGGAGTGAGGGTTGCGCTGGAAGGGTCGTCTCCACGACAGCGTCGGAGCTGCAACTGAGAGAGACTACACAAATGAGATCGAAAGAGGCGAGTTGCTACAGTAAATGAGAGATTAGGGATTTTTTGGAACCAAGGAGGCAAGGAGTATTCTTTGTGTAATTTAATTAGTTTCTACTTAGTGTTGATAGATAATTTATTTTTTATTAAAAATGAAATGATGTATTATTTATATATAAAATAGGGATATCAAATCAATAATTGTCAAAAAATAATTGATTTGATATATCATATGATAATAAATACGTAAGCTATTAAATTTTAAATTATATTTATAAAATAATTAGTAAAGTGTTTTGTAATTTTAAAAATGTTGACACGCATAAAATATAGTTTAATATAAGTACTACTCCCTAAACACTATGAAACTATATTTTATGCTACTAATAATTATATTTTATGAAACTATAAAGCAATAGGAGAAACATGGATCCGCAAAACGACAGCAGAGTTAAAATTTTAATCGTTAACGCCACAGTGTAACAGCAATAAAATATCCATTAATTAATTAATTAATTCCATGGATATATATATTGCTAAGAATGATGGAGAGTGGCAAAAGGGTCATTTGGGCAGAAAGAGGCGTTCCCATCTTTTCGCCTTTAAATACATCCAAATGCCCTGCACTTGATGTAGATATCATCTTAATTTGTCCCAAGTACTCACTCCATCTTCTCTCTCTCTCTCTCAGAATTCCAATTTCGCCTTTTCTAAGAAAAAAAGAGATGGACGATGAAGGCAAGCAGGAACCGGCGAGGTCTCGGTGGGCCCCCAAACCGGAACAAATCCTGATACTCGAATCCATCTTCAACAGCGGCACTGTCAACCCCAGCAAGGACGAGACCTCAAGGATCCGTATGTTGCTCCAGAGATACGGGCCCGTCGCCGACGCCAACGTCTTCTACTGGTTTCAAAACCGCCGCTCCAGGTCTCGACGCAACCGCCTTCGGGCCCATGATCGGGCCACAAGTACCCAAAATAACAATAATAATAATAATAATATTAATAATAGCAGCTTTCAGTGTGAGGATAACTTCTTGCCCAACACATCTGCTGTAGTGGGACCCACTTCGTCTTTCCCACTTCATACTAATATCCTACACTACGATCATCAATACTTGCTGGGCGGCAATTATAATTATGTGAATTCGGAGAATAACGCTTCCAATTACAGTTATGCCTGCTCGCCTCATTTGAACTACGAACCTGGTAAACACTTCACATTTTAATAGTATAAATTTCTCCTAA